>JAHWFP010005355.1:8858-25340 GCA_023313725.1 Lithobius niger | reverse complement strand
TGCATCCTGAACGATGGAGCCATGACACACCATGGCTAGCTGTAACCTGGCCACGGGCAATTGGTCAGCGGTGGACTTAGCCTTTTGCTCACTGGCCGTCCCAGTTCACTTCACTTGGGCTGTCACTGCCGATCTGCATGGAAGCGATCACCTCCCCGTTGTGTTGTCCGCGACACAAGGGGGTTCTGTGGCTTCCAGGCCAGCCCGGTGGGCGTTTAAACGTGCTGAATGGTCAGCCTTTGCTGAGGCTGCTGTATTTCAGCGTGCGGTTGAGGACTTTTCTGATGTGGATGAACTTTCCACTCATTTCGCTGACGTGGTCCTTGCTGCTGCTCATGCTACTATCCCGCGTTCGTCCACACAGCCGCGGCGGGTTCCTGTTCCGTGATGGACGCCTGCTTGCGGGCGGGCTATTCAGGCCCGACGGCGAGCGTTGCGTGCATTTACGGTCATCCCAACTACTGACAAATTTGTAGCCTTTAAGCGCTGTCGTGCCCGTGCCAGGTATGTCATCCGTGAGGCTAGACGTGCTTCGTGGACGGCTTATGTTTCGTCGATCACGCGCTCCACGCCTTCTCAGCAGGTGTGGCGGAAGGTGCGCCAGATCTCGGGGAGGAACGTGTCTTCCCCGGTTTCACAGCTGAAGGTGGCGAATTCCGTGATCTCTTCTGTGCCGGATATCGCCGACTGTCTTGCGTCTGCGTTTGCGCGGGTCTCGAGTGATAATCATTATGATCCTGGTTTCCTCAGAATAAAGCGTAGAGAAGAGGCTCACTCTCTAGACTTTCGCTCCGACGGGCTAGAGGAGTACAATTTACCGTTTACCAGGCAGGAATTTGTTTCAGCTTTGTCCAAGTCGCATGACTCCGCCCCAGGGCCTGATGATGTTCACTATCAGCTGTTGAAACATCTGCCTCTTGCCTCCCAGCAGTTCTGGCTGGAGATGTTCAACCGTGTGTGGGCATAAGGCTCTGTTCCGGCAGTGTGGAGGGCAGCAGTGGTCATCCCGATTGTGAAACCGGGCAAAGACCCTACTGCTCCTTCCAGTTATCGCCCAATCGCTCTGACTAGCTGTGTCTGTAAACTTATGGAACGGATGGTCAGTGAGAAGTTGGTCTGGGTGCTGGAAACACGCGGATTCTTATCTGCGTCCCAGTGTGGCTTTCGACGTTTTCGGTCAACCATCGATCATCTGGTTGCCCTTGAATCGGATGTGAGGGAGGCTTTTCGCCTGCGTCAACATCTGGTTCAGGTTTTCTTTGACTTGGAGAAGGCTTATGATACGACCTGGCGTTATTGGATTCTCCGTAATCTCTATAACTGTGGCTTGAGGGGACAGATACCACTGTTGCTTTCCGCTTACCTCTCAGGCCGTTCTTTTCGTGTTCGTGTCGGGGCGACTCTTTCCCGCCCGTTTGTCTTGGAAAATGGTGTGCCTCAAGGAGGTGTTCTTAGTGTAATCTTGTTTGCTATTGGGATCAACCCCATTGCTCAGCAAGCTGCTGTTCCCCAGTCATTGTTTGTCGATGACTTCGGCTTGCGCTTTCGGGCAGCTCGCATGCAGACCTGCGAGCGGCAGCTACAGCTGGCGATTAACAAAGTCCAGACTTGGGCGGTCAGTAGTGGTTTCCGGTTTTCTCCGGAAAAGACTGTGTGCGTTCACTTTTGCCGCCAACGAACACTGCACCCAGATCCTTGCCTGTACTTGGGGCAGGCGCAGATTCCTGTTGTCCCACAGGCACGTTTCCTGGGTCTGGTGTTCGATTCCAGGTTATCTTGGCTTCAACACTTGCGCCAACTTAAAGACAAGTCTTTGCGGGCACTTAACATCTTGCGAGTTCTGTCGGGCACTTCATGGGGTGCCGATCGCACTGCCATGTTGCGCCTCTACAGAGCCCTTGTCCGCAGCAAACTTGATTATGCGTGCATGGTGTATGGTGCGGCTAGTGACTTGACTCTCCAGATGTTGGACACTGTGCATCACAGTGGCCTGCGTGTGGTGACTGGGGCATTTCGAACTTCTCCAGTGGTCAGCCTCTATGCTGAGGCCTCGGAGCCACCTTTGGCCATTCGTCGGCGGAAGCTGGCCATTCAGTATGCTGTGCGTTTACGTGCTGTGGAATTCAGTCCTGCTTGGTCCATGGTTTTTGGGCCAGACTTGCGAGTCGGTAAACGCAGGGTGGGTAAGGGTGATTTCCGCGATAGGCTCCAGCAGTCCTGTCAGGAGATAGCCTTTGAAATGCCCAGCGTCTTGAGGCTTGGGGGGATGCCAGTGGCCCCTTGGCTTGTTGTCCCAAGTGGCATTTTCATTTTCGCTCTGGCGTCCCTCCTGAAGGGTTCCACTCTACCAGCAAGGTACTTACAGGAGTTCCGGCGGCTGTGTTCTCAGTACGCCGGTTATCAGCGGCTGTTTACTGATGGGTCAAAGTCAGACGCTGGCGTGGCTTGTGCTTGTGTTTGTAAGGGAGTGACGGTTGCCATCGCCTTCCATCAGGCTATTCTGTGTTTTCTGCAGAGCTTTTGGCTCTCGGTTTGGCGGTGGAATGGATCCTTGGCCTTCAGGGCACTCATTTCATTATCTTTAGCGATTCCATGAGTGCCCTGGAGTCCTTGGCGAATTACAATCCTCGGAACCCCTTGACACAACGTGTCCAAGCTTTGCTTTCCCGCTAGCCTGGTCAGCGGAAAACCGTGCTTTTCTGCTGGATCCCGGCCCATCTTGGGATAGGAGGAAATGAGCAAGCGGATTCTGCAGCAAAAGGGGCCCTTTCTGGCCCTTTCGGAAGGGATCTCAGCCTTGTTCCCTCGGACGCCTTTCCAACTCTGCGTCTGAGGTTACACGCGTTTTGGCAAGCCTCGTGGGATGGACAGGACGGCAATAAATTACGAGCTATTTAAAGGCACTGTTGAGGAATGGCACTCGGCGTGTCGCCGCAGTCGCCGTGAAGAAGTGGTGTTGGCCCGTTTGCGCATTGGTCACACTCGACTTACTCACTGTTTCCTTTTGCGGGGGATTGACCCTCCTGAATGTTATTGGTGTCGGCGGCCACTTACGGTCCGGCACTTCCTTGTTGATTGTTGCCATCTTGATGGTTTTCATCGTCGTTTCCATCTTCCGCATGACATTGTGCATCAATTGGGCGATAAGTCTGTCCTCCTGTCCGGTGTTTTTCAATTTTTGCAGGAGGTACAGATGTATGACAAGATTTAGATTAGGGGTTTGAATAATATCTCTGTAATGTGTGGTGCAGTGGCAACCCGGACCACTGCATTGTGACTGAGGTTGGCGCTAATGACCAAGCTGTCGACGCGCCATTAAGCCTCATTTCCCCCCCCCCCCCTACGATAACTCCAGCAGGGACCAGTAACCCTCCATTGTTTGCTGAGTCGACAAAACAGTTAGATTAGATTCGATTTTATTGAGCAAACGATCTACACACACCATACCCCCAAACTAATTACTAAGTGCTACATACTAATAAAAGTATACAAAGGTACTCGGCATAGTACGACTCCGCCATCACAATTCCTTATGAACTGTTTTACAGAATCCTATTATGGCCCTTATTAGGCGGCTGAAAGGCACTGCCGCATGAGTCAGTTAAACTAAACTAAATAATATTTTTTCTTCTTGTGTGAGGTGATTGTTGGTAACAATGACGATGTCGCTTCGTTTGTTGTCAGCACTAGTCATTCATTACATTTGATGAGGAGCTAATGGCCTCTAGCCCCGTATGCTACTCGAATGTACTTTTATAGTTTTTTTAGAGTGAAATGAGGGTAAATAACTAATAGTTGTAATAAATGATTGCGATGTTGTGCAAATGAAGACTCTCGTTATTCGGTAATCGGAAAAAATATACCAGGAAAAAAACCCGGAAAAAATATCCCCAGAAAAAATATCCCTCGGACTTCTTTGCATGGTAACAATGATAAGCCACGTGCTCCGCAGTGATTGTTGCTGTCCACTTTGAAACAGTTTAGCTCAGCTCTGAATGGCCGCGTCCAGGAAATAAATAAGCCATTCTATCGTTTCTAACTGCCAATTTCGAGGCCAGCGCAGCTTAGTTTGATTTAAAACATATGCGTTCAGCTGAAACATAGATTCTTTTAATTCAATTCAATTTATTCATCAGGGTCATGGCCCGAAGCCGTACACCCTTATCCCAAATTAATGCAGCCACAATAACAATTACAGCACTACTCCAACTATTACAACATCCATTACCACAACTGCACTTAGATCCTTTACTCACACACTCCATCTTGGTGTTCGGAGGCACATTGTAACACATCACATCACACTACGCCAATACTGACGCGACTTCTTCATCTAGAGGAAATTCTACGCCAACGACATCTCCCCAGATTGAAAAACGCTTTCGTCCCTATCAAATTGCACTGCACCACTAGATAGTAGCATGATACATCACCACCGTTCGCACCGTCACACACCGTTCTGCACTGGAGAGCACACACCTACAACAGTCATAACAAAGAGAAGCTTCAGATCATATGAAGGGCAAAGGTAGAGCTTCCAGAAACCCTCAGAGACACACACACACATCACACCTGCACATCACACTTGGACTCCTGTTTCTACACAATACCGGGCGATCGCTCTCAGTTTTAACACTGGTTTCCACTCCGCACTAACAGATAATAACTCCTGAATCCTTGGGTGTTGCGCCGTCCAGGCCGCTAGTTGCCGGCAGTACTGATTGACTTCGGCAGACCAGTGAAAATGCTCTGGGGTATCATCTTGCTTGCAATTGTCACACAGGGGTGAACCCACCCACCCGAACCGAAACTGATGCGCACAGAGCAAAGAGCGACCTATGCACAGCCTTCAGAGCAATTTCGCATCACGGAACACCAACTATCTAAAATGGACCATGTGGAACATACTGGGTGAATTTGAAGAAGAAACCGCCCCGTCTGGGCTCCAGCCCACTCCCTCTACCACTGACGCAAATGCCACTAGTGTACCAGCTTATCCTGGTGCGTGCGAAGATAAGAGGCCTAACAGTAGGGTTCCATACTCACACGCTTGCTTAGCAACTCCATCAGCCTGCTCGTTCCCTTGATTTCCATCCCCACTGAAGCGAAGCAGTCTTGGTCTGCAGAACAGTCCAAAATTTCCACCTTATCGTGTAAACTAAAGGATTGGTGACATCCAAGAAAGCCCACGACTTTTGCAACAGTCTGACACTGGACAGCGAATCTGCCACAACAGTAAAGGATGGAAGCCCTACCTCCTCAGCCACATCAAGAGCAACTGAATGCCAGCAATTCACACATTGTGCTGGACGTCATGGCTGTAGCGCGACAACGACGGTCAATCTTCAGTGTCGGAATCGCAACCCTAATACAACCAATCTGCTCGGCAGAGCGAAAAGACGCATCGCAAAAAAAACATCGCAATCAGGTAAACGTGATCAAACAGTTTAGTCAGGTAAGGGCACCGAGTCCATGGACACATTGGGGACACTGTCACCACATCAAACAGTTGTTCAGTAATCGCAAGGACTGCGGTAACACCACAGCCTGCAGTACCAAGCAAGCTACGCGCCTTGCTGGTCAAGCATCTGTAGTCAACCAAAATCCTCCCTACCGGGTCGTCAGTCCGTCTACTAAGGTTCCGAAGACACATCAGCACAAGCAGCTCCACTGTTCGGCACTCCAATGGGGGCCCATTGCAATCCACCCACAGCATATGCACCGGGGTGGACGCAATGCATCCCGAGGCCACACGAAGATAATCATTAACAGCTACCTGCAAGGATGCAATGTGCCGCTTCAACGAACACAGGAATGGCAGGTGATAGTCAATCACTGACCTAATAAAAGTCCTGCAAACTGACAGGAGGGTGCCCCTTAATGCTGACATCCCCCTGACCAAAGCTCTGAGAACAGACGCCCGCATCTGAATCTTTTGCCACAACTGGCTGGTATGCAAATTCCATTCAAGGGCCGAGTCAAGCACAACACCCAGGTACTTCACCGAGGGCTTTGGTTTGACTGTACCCCCACCCACGCACAAAATTATAGAGACATCCCGGGGCTCCACACGCCTCGAGAAGACCACCACTTCTGTCTTTGATGGAGCCAGCAGGAGACCCCTCTCACTCAGCCTAGATGCAATAACATCCATTGCGTGCTGAGCACAACAGGACAGATCATCGTCCACAAACCAAAAAGCAACATCATCTGCATAGCAGACCCTAAGTTCTACCTGGACATCATTGATGGCGACAGCAAACAGTGTGGGACTAAGGCAACTTCCTTGCGGAAAACCTGTCAGTGCAAGCTTCAGAAGACCAGAATCCATTCACTCGGGTCGCAAAACCTTCGTTCTCCCAAAAGTGCCAGGTTCACCGCAACCAATTTCTGACTGACACCCACAGCATTCAAAGCAGTTCCAACCCAGGAAATGGCCACTGTGTCATAGGCTACCTGAATATCTAAGAAGACAGCCATAACAACCTGATTCTGTGCCCAAGCCTCCCTGATAATCGTTAGGAAAAGAAGCACAGCATCTTGTACACTCTTACCAGGTCGGTATCCAAATTGAAACGGGGCAAGGCACTGGTAGTACTCCAGATGCCAGCTCAGCCTGCGAATGAGCATGCAATCAAACACCTTCCTGACACAAGACAGAAGAGCAATATGCCTATAGTACGTAATATTTGACCTATCAGTCGCTGGCTTGTGTACAGGGATCAGAATGGTGAACATCCACGACTGTGGTACTGTAGCTCCATCAAATAAGTTTTGAAACAGCGCTAATAAGGCCTCTCGCGCACTCCTGGAGAGCTCTTTTAGCTCCCCATACGATATTCGATCAACACCAGGAGAGCTTGCGTTCTTGCACACATGGAGCGCAGCCTCAAATCAGACAACTCCCACAGCTCGTCACAAGCGCCAGACACCACTTTAGGTGGAGAGAATGGTGGAGGCACACCACTAGGGAGAGCATATACACTAGCAAATCTTTCATTAAATGCGTACCCCATTCTTTCACCGCGCAACACAGAGTGTACGGAAGTCCCATAGGATGCTGGATCATATACCCAGGTCTGTGCGACTTTTTGGTCTTGGTGGTGCAGAGTACGCCACGCCTGACTAAGGGAAGCTGAAGCCCCAACCCGTTTGCACAGACGAGTCCCATATCCTTCTTTTTCCTTCTTAAGTATATAAGACGTCTTTTTGGCCACACCGCTGTATATAAGCCAACGCTCTTCAGTTGGGGAGTGCTTCCACACCCTGAATGCATGACGTCTATCACGCACAGCAATTGTACAGAGATCCATCCACCACTCTGGATGCTGCTTTACAGGGGAACCACTGCAGGGTTGCCTCCTTCTATGTGCATTTTCTTGCATCCACACAGTGAAAATTCCACCGTCAACTGCTGACTTCTTTTGCTTCTGAACAAAGCGCAAGCTAGAGGAGTGTCTAACAGGTCGCAGAACAACCGGGAAATGATCACTGTTATGCAGGTCATCTGCGACTTCAGGTCATCTGCATCCGACTCTCCAGTTGCTCCTTGAGTGTGCGTCTGATAAGACTGCCATCCCCAGGTTATTGGCAGTGGTGGAATAATGATAATAATCAGACTGTGATTCTCGTACAAGTGGTTTGAGTGGCTGTTTGGCGAGTTGGTGTGGTATGGTTTTGTTTCATTGTTTTTTGTTGTTCTATGTTCTACTTAGTGATGTACAGACCATACGACTGCAGGTAACGGCTCTTGAATAAAAAATTTTAATTTTAATTTGCGACTTCAAGCGAAAAGGCCGCAGCCAGAACTAGTGTGCAGACAAAAAAGTCTAACACCGATTCTTGAACACGACCATTCTGCCACCTTGTGAAGGTCGGAGACCCATTCTGTACTATACACATGCCTGCTCATTCAATCGCGGTAGCCAATCTCCATCCCATCGCATCTACTCGCAGGGATCCCCAATTAAAGTGGTGACCGTTGAAATCTCCACCGGCCAAGCATGGAGACTGGAACTGTGATAATCAAGATACCCACTCCTCTGTCGATGGGTTTCCCGTTGCATGCAAAAACAAAAGGGAAACCCATTGACCAGCCATCCGTACTCTAGCTCTGCACGCATCAATTCCCCAGACCTGAAAACTGAGGTCCAGTGGCAGATAAGGGACCGTCCACTTAATGAATACTGCTACTTTTAGACCAGAAGAGATGAAGTCAGCTCTCAAGGCTGCAACACGGAAGCCCCTCATGTTGTTGGCTTCTTGGATGCCTAAAATATCTGTGTAACCTAGCAGCTGTTCAACTTCATAGATCTTATTTTGCAGTCCACATGCATTCCAAGTTGCAATGCTGAAATCAATATTGTGTGCAGCGGAAGTTAGGAGAGTAAGTTAGTACTCATTAATACTAAGTAGGCTACCTTCCAAAAATTGTCAACATCAAAATTTTAAAATACCAAAACGCAAAAAAACGACCCTAGCAGCAGTGCTTTTCATACTCCCCCAGACGCGTCTTCAGACGTCTGACTGATGTTTACACTTTGGCTGTCACCAATCTCTAACGTTTCTGCAAAATCTCTTGCTGCTGCAGCACTAATCTCAGTCACACTTAATTCACCATGGATTAGGTTAGGTGATATCACCATATCACGCTCACTCTGATCTCCTTGACCACTCTGTTCACTCACTTGTGTACGTGAGTGTTCAGAATTAGCTTGCTTGTTGCCGTCTCGCCGCTTTCTACTGCTTCTTGGCATTGAATCTGGCTGCTCTTCGGAGCTTCACAAAGCTGACTTTCACCCCGAGTCGAGGAGGAGAGCTGACCTTTCTTTTCCGCCTTTTTTGTGCCTCTCCTTGATCAGGTGGAGTGATCCACTGGCCATCACTAACATTTTCATTCTCGGGCAGAGCTACAACACTCGTCCGTTTCACAACCTCGGATGATTGTGCGGCCACTGGACCCAAAGTTGCAACATTTGTTCCACTGGATGACAAGGCACTCTGTCCCAGTGGCCCCTTCTGCTGCTGACGCTGCATCTCTTCTCTACACCTCTCAGCCGCCTTCCGAGATTTCGACTGCATCTCTTTTGCTCGAAGTGCTTCTTGAAGGTGCGAACAAAGTTGCCGGGGGTCTCTCCACACACCGCAAGTTGCGCATGCGACAGCCGCACACGCGCACCTGAAGTGCCCACGCGTAAAGCACCTCAGGCACTTAGGCGCGCGATTGCTAACAACAATGAGAGCTGGGATACCTCGGATGTTCACTGTGTCTGGCAAATCGCCAATTGTTGCGGATTCTCTTAACCTGAGTGAGACTACTAGGACAGTCATTTCACACACCTCTCGACCTCACAGATATTTTTTTCAAAGGAGTGATGCTCCAAAGTTGCCATCCCCTTAGACCTTGCCTATATCTTGTGGAATGATGCCACGTAGCCACCAGCGGATTTTAGCTTGGACCACTTGATCATGTAAATCAAACACTTCCACTGGTAGCCTGTTTAACATAATTTCCGACTTCAGCAGCCGCTGCTTTGCTGCCACTGTCCGCAGTCCCACTTCCAAAGCGTGACTCGCCCTCAACGCACCAACCACCACAATTTCGTGTGCCCCAACGATGCTTTCTACTGTCAGATAAACTTGAGTCGCAGTGTATCGTCGTCCCGCCGGGTCACACACCAAGATAACAGATCTCGGTATCTGGACATTTGTTAATCCTCCACCATATAATTTCTTTAAAGCTTGCAAATTTCTCGAGCGATGATGAATGGTCCGATCCGATCTTCATCTTCTTCACTCTCGCTCCACCGCTCCTTTCTGTCCCCAGCCACAGCATCACTAAAAGTGTGCTGCTTGCACAGCTGATCACGCTCCAACTCTACTTATCTGTTGCTCGCTTTCTAGCATCAGACTCACTCACTGTCTTCACACCGCCATTTTTACCTTGCTTGCTCTGTGGACTGCTCAGCTCCGTATTGACACCAAACCTCCTTACATCTTCTTCTAACACACCTCGCTTTGATGGTTCTTGCATGACCGCCTTAAACGTTTCACTGGAACTAACCCGGTGTTCAATTCACTGCAGGTGATTACCTTTATCAAAACTAACTCCCGTAAAACGGCGTCAACACCCGCCGCCATTTTTAACACCAACAATCAACAACCAACGGTTAAACGAAATTGTTAGGCACCGTAGCAAAGACATAACACGTGCACGAAGAATAAAAAGCGCTTAAAGTGATTGTTTACTTATACTTTCTCTTAAAAGTGAGTTTAACGATCTTATTATGTAGACGTAAATGATGATGCGTGTTTGATTCTATCTAGACTTACTCTAGTATGTCGCGCCAAGTTTGGCAACAAACATCACAACAAACATCATATCAATTCAATTGTCGAGGTTATAAACCATAGCGCGACTCCATGGCGTCAGTGTCTTATAGCCTGAAGCATAGTTGATCACATTTCAGGTACTTGGGCAAAAATAATAATGCGGTACAAAAGCCTAAATTGTGTTGAAATCGAGAGCAATGACCCAACTGACAAAAATTAAGTATTGTAGGAATGCCAGCTAAGCTGCTTTCAATGCAAAATCTGACCCTCAACGTTGAAAATGTGTGACTACTAACTAGCTACTAGCTAGCTAGTCCGCTCATTCCCATGTTTAATCCCATAGGGTGATTATTCATCGATACCGAGATAACGGGAAGGCTTCCAGCTATGAAATTTGACGAATGGGTGCAGTACAATACGAACTGCGTACTTTTTATGGTTTGGAGCCTGGGGGCGTAACGGGGATGGCGTGAGAGGGCGCGGTAAGTACGAAAATATTGTTATAACCATTGTTAGTATTGTCGCCATCGTTTCTCATTGCACGGCCAAACATGAGAATATGTACTGACGTGCGTGCACAGACACACAATAGTGTATCACGATAAATCTAAACAACGTTGCAAAGAAATTGTATTCACGTCCAATTCACGAAAAATAAACCAACTGTACAATCAAAGCAAAATAAACACAGCCAAAAACTGGTAAAGAGGCCACCAAGTTGAGAGTGGTTCGGTTTTTCAAAGAAGTGTAATCAACACACCAAATCTAACTAAATAAAACAAATTACAACAAAATTAAACCCAAACCAAAAATCTATAACGAGGTGACCAAGCTGAGAATGGTTCGGCCTATAGACAAAAGGTAGTAGCAAATTGTTGAAAACCAATTTCTTGTTGCCGTGGCACTTTATTACAATCTGCACGGTAGTGAAGTTGAGTCAATACACAATTAAAAAAAAATGAGTGATATCATATCAAAAACCAAAACTGGTAAAAATGGCCGCCAAGTTCCGAATGGTTCGCCCTTCAAAGGAGTGATATCAACACACCAAAACATTCGCCAACTTAATCGCATCGAATAATAGTTCTGACGTTAAATGAAAACTTGAACATTGCTACCGAAAGTAGCAATGTTCTAGTTTTCATTTAACCTTTGAACTATTAGTCGGTGCGATTAACTTGGCGAATGTTTTGGTGTGTTGATATCACTCCTTTGAAGGGCCGAACCATTCGGAACTTGGCGGCCCCTTTTACCAGTTTTAGGTTTTGATATGTTTAGAATATACCGGGTGAGGCAAAAGTCTGGTCACACGCAAATAACTGTCGTTATAGTGGTCCTGTGTTAATTCTGAAGACATATTTATAATATAAGTCAGATATGGCGAAGCCAATAAATAAATTTTCAAAAAACCTTGAACACAGCAATCAAGGTCACCCAAATTCTATCTGCCAAACAACACAAGATGCAGCACAAATGTGAATTACAAAGTTGAGCGCGAGCATTAAACATGACAAACTACGAAAACAGATTGAAAATCGGAGCATAATTACAATAGTTACGAGGAAAACAATATAGCAACAATGTCTTCCCTGAACATTTTAACTGCCATGCAGTAAAGCTTAGGGGCTGCCACTACAAGGTAGTGCACGTATGTGATACTAGTCTTTCCTGCGTCAATCAATGCAAGTAAATGAGTGTAGCTCAGGATACAATAAAAGAAAACAACGTATGATACGGTTCAGGCTTAAATTATTGAGCCATCATTCACAACACCGAAAGTCGAGTACGGTATGTGATTATTTTCTGATATTACATTTTTTTTCCGGCGCTTATGCCCCTTTCAGCGACATCCAGCCCGGTCGCAAAAATTGCCAAATGCAAAACGCACTGTTGTTTCGAATGACCACACTTCATTTCCAAAGGCAGGAAAACCCTGGGCATTCACATTTGCGAATGCCCGCACTTTTAAATAGCTTCAGAAATCATTATGGCATTACAGATGTTGAACAGGGAGCAAGTGACAAGAATAAATTGCATCACTGGCTCATTGGTAGTTGCTAATTTATATTTCTGCCACCTGGGACTTCGCATATTTTGCGGCCCACCCCTCGACCAAAAAAAAAACCTTTCATCAGATTTTTTTCAGGAAAAAAAGTTTCAGGAAAAATGCAAGACTATACGATTAGGGTTCTCTGAAAATAAGGTGGACGGGTGGCATTAATAAGGGGGCACTGCATAGTTTATAAGTGCCGGCATCTGTACGCGAAAAAAAACTTTTTTTTCCGGGGAAAGGGTTCGAAAAATTACACCCCACTTTACGACCTCCTGCTACTAGAAAACGTACGACCACTTCCTTGCAGTTCCCCCTCCCCCCACCCCCGGCCGTTATTTACATCACGTCTTCCAGTCGGTAACATGTACTTTTAAGTAATACTACAACTAGCTTACTACTGCAAGATAAAATTCCAACCCCGAAAAAAAAGTTTATTTATGCATACGAATGCCCAAACCTTTAAACCATGCACCCTCTCTATTTTCCAACATGTCGACGTATTATTGTCGACGTATTCCGATCCTGAATTCTGATCCTACCTATCCTACATTTTTCCTGAAAAAAAAAGCCGATGAAAACACTTTTTTTTGGCGGGATGGGGGGTATCTGTATAGTCCTGACACAGAAATATAAATCCACCTCTGCCATTGAGCAAGTGACGCAAATTCATCTTGTCACTTGCTTCCTGTTCACCATCAACTTGCAATTTACCCTTTAATGGTATTAATCTGTAATGCTATAATGATTTATGAAGCTGTTAAAAAGAGGGGACATTCGAATGTCCTGGGTTTTGCAGCCTTGGATGAAAGGGCATTCGTAACGACAATGCGTCTTTTCATTGCTGTCCGATTGTTGCGACTGGGCTTGAAATCACTCACAAGGGAATTAGGCTTCGACAAAAAAAAATAATAATAATAAATGTAAAATCATACCGAACGTGACTTTGTGTGTTTGGAATGATGGCTTATTACTTTAGGCCTAATCAGTATCTGTTTTCGTTTACTGGAATCGGAATTTTAACTGCACTCATTGATGCAGTAAAGACTCGTATCACATAAGTGCACTCGCTTGTAGTGGTAGCCCCTAAGTTTCACTGCATGGCAGTTAAAACGTTCAGGGAAAACATTGTTGCTATTTTGTTTTCCTCGTAACTACTGTAATTATGCTCCGATTTTCAATCTGTTTTCATAGTTTGTCATGTTTAATGCTCACGCTCAACTTTGTAATTTACTTTTGTGCTGTATCCTGTGCCGTTTGGAAGATAGAATTTTGATGACCTTGATTGCTGTTTTCAAGGTCATTGAAGATGTATTCATTGGCTTCACCATACCTGACTTACATTCCAAATATGTCTTCAGAATTAACATAGGACCACTATAACGGCAGTTATTTGCGCGTGACCAGACTTTTGCGTCACCCTGTATACATCCCTTTTTGGTTGTAATTCATGAGCCCTATTTACATGTATACCCGTTAGGGTTTCGTTAGGGTTCTGAACGGTTGAATGTTGTCTCCACTTAGAAATTATTTTACCCGTTTTTTTTTTTTCTAATTACAAGTTTTACTTGCTTGTTTTTGATACTAATTATTTTTTTTTTGGAGACTACGATTATTGATTAGTCGTTAATGGTTTAATAAAAAGCCCATATGTTTATATGTATGCTTTTGGTATTTTGGGACTACGTCTCTGTTATGTTCGGGGAATATTGTGTAAGATTATTGTTGATAACAATGACAATGTCGCTACGTTTATTGTCAGCGATAGTCGATCATCATATTTGAATGCTACTCGAACGTACTTTTATACTTTTTTCATGGTGAAACGAGGGTAGGGTAGGGTAAGTTGTACAAATGAAGATTCTCATTATTCCACTCGCCGTTATCAAGCCGGAAATGACTGGTTTTTAATAGCTATAGTTATGGGGAGTAATTGCTAGAAGTAATATACTAGAAATAGTTTGTTTTTACTAGACATCACAAACCTCAAAATCAACAAGCAGTTCGTCACTGCAGTTTGTTTATAAACCTATTTTTTTTTATTATTTCCGTTTTTTTTTTTTTAATTGCCATTGAACCACCATGCCAAATGGCTTTTTCGTTTCTTATGTACACCGATATTTACAGAATGTACCGAGCATAAACGATAGTTATAGTACGGACACCAACGTTACACGCCATTTGAGAGTGCAGATACCAGAATTGAATTTCAACAACAATGGTTCGTTCGGTTACCGTAGATTATAGCACGGATACAACCATGGCAGAAAGGCAGAAAATCACTTTGCCCTAACGCATTCCTCCCGTGGTAGAACAGGTTCGAACTTATTTTGCTCGTGGTTATATTGTTTAGTGTCTTAATTTATTCCTCTCATGGTTGTATAATATAAAAGTCCGTAACTAGGCCTCCTACGCCTTTTCTCTATGTTGGTTATGAAAAATTGTATTCATGCAACAAACTGAATTCTTCAGATTAAAGAGGCAATGGTGGCTAAGCTCTAAGTGTGACCCTACGTTACAAATGTTAAGTTACTAGACCTTAATTAGCTATGAGGCTACAAGAGGTTAAAATGTAAGTTCATATACCACACGCCGTGGCTGTTTGCTGTGACGTGCATATCACGTGACTGGGCTTGTCCAATCAGACGGCCAAACAGTCGTTGTTCTCGTTCGTCATTGGCTAACTCAAGGTGACGCCACGGCAAACAGCTATTGCGCGTGGTTTAAACCTTAATCATCTATGAGGCAAGTTCCAAAACCATTACCTACTATGAGGCTTCAATAATTGGTGTTGCCAACGGGAGTTTGGGTAAGAATAAAAAAAATTGAATTCAGAATGGAATCGATAATTCAACTAAAAAGTTTAAGGACGGGGGGGGGGGCGGGAGGTTGATTTAAGCTCCTCATAGCCTTGTAAAACAACTCAGTTTTAGAAGTTTTGAGCCTTGAAAAGGTGGGTGGGGAGGGGGGAGCACCACTGATGGAAGCGGCGGAGGTGTGGGGAGGGGGTGGGAGAAACGAGTAGACAATGAGGTAGGCTGTAGTAGCTGAATATGAATTAGAGAAATGTTCAGAGAAGTATCGTTTAGGTCACTGCTTGCTCACCACGCCCGTTCATTTTGTGTGTGTGGATATATACCAAACGCTTTTGCAATGCGAAAAAAAAAACACGACACTGGGAAGAGACAGCTAACCTATACCAGTCTCAGAAAATGCTACAATGTTATGAAAATTTGACACAGTCTAGACTGGGTTAACGGATCAGTGGTTTAGAAAATAAAGCCAATTCGCTAAAACTTGAGGCGTACAGCATCGTGGTCAAGCAATCTAAAGCCATGAATTTAACGAAAGAACATCCACTTGTGGAAACATTACACTGAATTGAAGAATGATGAGTTAATCAGTGTACCTATGATGTTCAGTAGGGTTTGTAGTTTTGACTTGGCACACAGCCGAAAATTTTAATGGTGAATAACAACATTTTCTTTAATTTTTCTTTCACTCTTGTGTTACAAATTGATAAATTCCTCCCCAAGACGCACGTGACTAGTTTAAGAACGTTTAACTATTAGAATCTATTAAGAAACCTCTTAATAATTTTCCGTAGTAAGGCAATGATAATGGTCAGTCAAAAATGTCAGAAATCCTTTAATTTGAACGTAAACAAATCCTTTAACCAACCTGTAAACAAAACCAAACACGTTCCCCAAAATGTCTTCATGGCTACTTTCTTCATCTCAACTTCTAGATAGCCTGTTTGGCCACAAATTTCTGAGTCTGCTTCCAGTGAGATAACACACTACAAAAACAAAATAAATAAAAAAAAATATGTTTTTTTTTTTTAGTATTTAAAATATCGTATTCCCTGACCGTGTAAGATAAGCTCACATTTGCATTGAACACCAATAAAAACAGACTGCAAGTGGGCTACATTCTGGAAATTACAACAAAGTTATGCAGTTTGACCTAATTTCTTCATTCTTGCAGATTTCTTCATCGCGAAATAGTGACGTTTGTGCAAGGTTATAAAGAAAGCTTAAAGATGGAGAAATCATCCCCATCTCTGTAAATGAAATAATTTTCATCTCTAAATGAAATAA
>JAHWFP010005353.1:0-10244 GCA_023313725.1 Lithobius niger | reverse complement strand
TACTTGCAGACTTCCACCAATCTAGCAACCAGGCAGCAGAAGGCATATGATCGCCAAACCCCAAAAGTTAATCGCCGTGTGGTGGTGTATGTCAGGTGCTAATCCTGAAGGGGGGGGGGGGGGGGGGTTTGAGGTTTAGGGTCCCAGCGCACTTGGCGGCCAGGTCGTGCGGCAAGTGGTCGTAGCAGTTAAAAAACAACAGCGACGTGTCGCGCGACCAAATCCGTTTTTCATTGATAATTATCGATTACGTGGTGAAAAATGAACACGGAGCAAGTATGGTCGCCCTGTGGCCGCTGCGACTGACTAGCCGCGGAGGCCAGTGAAGTGGTCCAGGCTAATCTTGGGAAAGGAAGGGAATGGGAGGGGGGGGGGCAGTGTTAAGAACACTGATTTAGTACCGAAAGTTGGCTTTTGCTGTGATATTGATGTGCACTCCTTTTGACATTACGATACTAAAGTGAATTGTATTTATCAAATTAAGCAGGGTAGTCACAAAGTCTGGCCACACCTGAATAGTGAATGGCCACACCCCTATTAGCACAAGATAGCCGTAAAACAAATTTATATTTTAATGAGTGAAGTAGGTGGATTCTGATGAGAAATGACCTACACTACAAAGGTCAAGGTCATCACGGCGCTAAATTGGAAAGTTGTAAGGAGTCATTAAATGACACCAACTCAAAAATCAGCAATAAAATCTGTGAAGAAATGTTACCTGGTGGCCTGCTACGGCTGCGCCAGTTTTAAAAAAAAAATGAATTTACAACAAAAGAAAACGAAAAAAAACTCACTCGCTAGATATCCGTAAAACAATTTTGTAGTCGGGGCAGGTGGGGTGGGGGTTTGAGGATTAGGGTCCCCGCGCACTTGGCAACCAGGTCGTTCGGCTAGACTCTTGGCTCGACTGAACTCAGGAGGAATGTGATGAGCCAGTTACCGTGATAACAAACTCCGAGGTCACCACTACACTAAATTTGAAAATTGTACGCTATCATTAAAGTGGCACTATCCCCGATTGAACGTCTGCAGAATCTGGCAACATCTAGCGCTATTTAGTACTATCTAGCACGTGCTTGCACCAAGCGAAGGAATGCACGACGCCATTTCTTTTAACGAAACAAACAAGCCACGAGCCTCCTTCATTACTGAGTGAAAGTTTGGTGCGTCCTCGTGCAGCTGGGAGCAAGCTATAAAGGTTAACAATATTACTACCGCTAGATGGGACCACGGTATTTTCGTACGATTTTCAATCGGTGATAGCGCCACTTTAAGTACGCCCAACTGAAAAATCAGTATGAAAATCTGTGAATAAATTGCTAACTCTTGGCTCGCCTTTCTGTTTTCTCTATAAAAAATAGCTAATTCTTCTTTAGTTTTTTAGTTCTAAAAGTCACCTTCACTTTATTACAGTTAAAAATGTGTTCTTTTTGTATTTTGATAAACCAAAAACTCCTTAGGTCTAAGTACTATTGGACGTAACGGATCAAGTGCGTTTCTGTAGTTTTGTTTAGATTATGGCATTCCTGCTCGTTACCAACGCCAGTTAGGGCAGTGTAATTTTTTGAATTAGCAAAGCGATGCTATATAGTTTTTACCATTTGAGTGAAATGTAAAAAAAAAAAAACAAATTGTTCGTTAGTCCTGTTATAACTCCCTTGACCGAATGAAAAAATCAAGGGAAAATTTCAGTATTGGTCCAGAGAACATGGAAAAATCACGAAATTTCATCTCGAGTTTTTGAACGTCACCCTGCTTCAAATGTATGTAATTCTGACAGATTATCAATATGCCTGGAATTTAGCCAAAAACATTTGTTGTTACCGTAGTTGAGCTGAAATCATTCAGTTTTTCTTTTTTATGTACGACAAACACAATTTCGATTATTTTGGTTGCTGGCCTCAGCACGATTACAGCTTTTGGATTAATTTTTTTTATTTTATAACGTATTTTCGTATCCCTCTGTGAAGGAAACTACCGATAATCAGCTGACCAACAAACACGCCGGGGTGAAACACATTTTGCCGCTAAATGTACTGACGAAAATAAAAGCGTTAAATTTACAGTCTATCCACGCAAACATGGAATACCGAGCTTGAAAAAAAAAAAGAAAGGTTTCGAAAATTGAGCTTAAGAGCCTGGAAAAAGCCTGTAATTTGGTTTAGATTATGACGAAAGAGCCCTGTATTTTTAATGCCTTTTTTATTTTACGTTTTCCAATTTACACCAGGGCCCTAACATGTTTCATCAAAAGTTCAACGTGCTTACCCCGAAGGAGGTCGTTGTAACACCCATTGTACCATCCGAGATATATTTTACTTATATTCAGATTATTAACCATCCTGCTCAAAACATCAAAAGTACTATAAGATTCGGTACTGTATACTGGTGGAAAAATGCCCATCAAAATTTGAGACCTCGGAGTTTTTCCTGGGGCGGGCGGCTGGTACAAACAAACTTTAACCTATAATTTTGCTACAGCTTTTTTTTTTTAATTTTAAGCGATTTTAAGAAACAAATACACCATCCTTAGCGTCTTTTTTCGAGCTGTCGAATGCTTTTTACAGCATGTTGATAGAACAAACCGTTTTCGAAATATGTCCGAAACCGTCTAAAAAAAAGTAAAAACAAACTTAACCTTTTTTTTGCTACAATTTTTTTTTAATTTTGAAGGATTTTGACACCCAGTACACCATTCGAAGCGTCCTTTTGAGAACTGTGTGTGCAATGCTTTTTATCTAGTGTCGATAGGCCAAACCGTTTTCGAAATATGTTCGAAAAAATTCAAGAAAACCTAAAACAAACTATAAACTATAACTCTTTTTGCTACAACTTTTTTTTTTTTAGTTTAAGGGATTTTGACAAATAAGTGCACCATTCTGAGCGTCTTTTTGAGAGCTGTCCTACCGCATGTTGATAGAACAAACCGTTTTCGAAATTTGTCCGAAAACATCTAACAAAGTAAAAAAAAACAAAAAAAAACGGCTAAGCTACTAGAGGAGACCAAAGGAAAGGCTTTCACCAGTTTTTTTTTTCCATCCCAATCTCGATATCAACTTAGAGCCAGGAATCGGGTGTTTGATCATATTGAGTGAACGCTGTTATATCGTAGAAATATGGTGAATTGATATCGCTACTTTGCAAGGCGAGCACTTTTTTTTTTTTACTTACTGCGTTGAGCCGATCTTTTTGGTGATTTTGGGTGTATTTAATTTATAACCTTTCTGGGTTAGGCGAATACTTTACTGTGTAATTTTCGTTACGTTATGGGACTAATTTTAATTTTCACAGCTCAGATGGTTCTAAATATACTGGCCCTGAGAAGCTGATATATATCCCGCCCAACTATGTTAAGGCTTGGGCGCCTGTTCAGGGTAAGTAAATTTGTTTTTTTCTGTAAACAGATGAAAGCCGGGCGCACTAATGAGGAAAAAAAAAACACCTACATTATTTGACATCAATAAGTCTACACCAATAAGACTACGAAATATGGCGATGCCTTCATCAAAAAGCCGGCATGTGACCATTATGATAAATGTGAATATATGCGCAAATTTAAATAGTGTGTGAAACCTTTAAATGTGTGAGAAAAAAAGCAAGCGATACGAAAAATTAAGATTTCAACGGCAGCCAACTAACTTCACTTGCACTTTTGTTGTTTTTATTTTTTTTTATTTTATATTCAAATTGCGTCAGATGCATTCGAAGTACCAATGGACCTTTTGATAAATTTTGAAACCTACCTTGCAAAACGAATGCTAAGTAAAAAAAAATTGTAAGCACGAAATCTAAGAGGGAAAAAAACAACTCGTTTGCCTCTAATACAGTACACGGAACTCCCTAAGAAACGAAACTGTAACGGCGGGGTCTATTGGTGTCTTCAGACGTTTGTTAAGACTTAAAGGATTTGATGCCTTTTTTTTTTGTATAGATCAACTTATTATGCCCAACTTTGCTTTTTATGCACTGTTAGTGAAATTTTATTGGGATTTATGTAATTTAATCTGGCAGTAAGTGATACTAGCAATCCTTGCCTGACCTGTTTTGCTTAGCAAACAAATCTTCTGTTATTATTATTAATAATTTTGCTAGCGTAACTTAAAAAAAGAACACTTGTGAAAATTCATTAATTTATCTGCGTGAAATTTTTTTATAAAAAACGTGATTTTGTAATGTGAAATAGAATGTGTAGGAAAATTGGAAATAAGCCAATAGCGAAAATCATACACTACAAATAACGTAGTTCAGTAAGCCACCTTTAAGCACTTAACGTTTCGTCGTAGTGGCATGACCCAGATTCGAACCGGCTACCCAGTTCGCCCCCAGATCACTTGCATAGCTCCTTAATCGCTATGGCCACATCCTCCACTTACTGAACTACGTTATTTCTAGTGTATGATTTTCGCTGTTGGCTTATTTCCAATTTTCCTTAATATCATTTCCAGCGATTTATATGTCTATTAAATAGAATGTGAAGCAGGTAAAATGCCGGAGAAAGTAGGATTATAAGAAATGAGTTCACCTTTGTTTTTAATGTAGTCTTATTGATGTAGAAATACAAGAAGTGATTTTTTTTGTTAGTGCTTATAACATCCACCTGTTTACAACTATCGCACTTTTCATTGCTAAATTTATGTTTTTTTCTGCACTTCCAGCATTGCTGCATTCCGAAATTGTATGCTGCAGCCGCTGTTACTCCTTTTTCAAAAAATTCGCGTGCAACACGAAGTTTAATAAGCACTGCTTACCGGCTGTGCTAATAATGCCATAAAAGTTCAACTGGAGTTTTAAAAAAAATGGATTTTAAATTTATAAATGCACATTTAACTGTTCAAAATATTTAAGGATACGGACATGAAACGACTTGTGTGTTACACATAATACATTTTTGTTATATAGATATCTTTTAAACTACGTTTTATGTTATCTTGACATGTAAAGGCTTGTCACTGCACATACAAGTTTGCATTGAACTTCGTGCATTGTTTCCACTTTGAAATATTTAATTACGATCGTTTATTGTGATGATTTTGTATTGGGTACTTACACTTCATGCAACCAAAAATCTACATCCACATCAAAATTTTGGATAAAAGGCAACATCCGTACCTAGTACTGACACTTCAGTTTCAAACATCCACCATTTCAGACCACCACCAACGATCAGTTCTCAGCAGTTATACTACATGTACTCGTATAAAAAGGTATTTTTAATTATGCGTATTTTAAATTTTTTTTACCAAAATGCTCGTTTTTTTTAAACAGGTAATAAGCCGTTAGAAGTTCGTGTTAACCTCCGTTTGTGGGCGATACGGGACATATCTGCCGATGAAATGGTATGTAAAATCAAACTCCAACTCAAATCTTTGTTTAGTTTCTCTGACTTTGTCATAGGTGCGGACCGGGTCTATTTCCAGTTCAAACTATTTACGGTTTGCCTTGTAGCGGTTAAGAGGAGTTTGAATTTTCAGATTGTTAATCCAAAGAATACATGTACTTAATCGAGAAGAGGTGGGAGAGGGGGGAGAGATGTTGCGGTGCACCGGGGGCTACTCCACAAATTTACTTGCCCGCAATGGGCAGTGACTAACTGGTTACTGCCACCAGTTACTATCTGGTAACCACTAGTTCATGTTATTCTCGTATGAAGTTCGAACGATAAAGATCTAGAACTTTCTTACAACACATTTTCTGACGATTGGCACAATAAAGTTGTTTATCAGCAGCGTTAAACTTTAGGCTATGAATTTTTCTAACATTCAAAAGTGTGTAACTAGTTGAAACCAAAGAGCACCTAAACGTTTTCACCAGCTCCATTAATTTACGATTTCAACTAATAAATTTACTAATAAATAAACCACCGCTCCGAATTTTAAAGTATTCAAACTTAACGGTTACATTGTCGCACTTCAATTCATTGCAAAACAGCAGAAGCTTTTAGCAAGGGGGGAGCAACTGGTGGGTGTGTTGTACATTAGACAAGTAATCAATACTCAAAAACATTCAAACTCACATGTTTTCAACGCCTGCTGAAAGGTATAATACAAATTCAGTCCAAATTTAGAAGAAAGTTGAGGGTTTTAAGAATTGTTACAGTTGAGGTAAGAACCTTTTTTACCAAAAAAATTTTTTCCCAATAAGATTTCCAAAGACAGGCTTTTCCAATTTAACAATTCAGCATCTCTACAATGACAATACATTGGACATTCAAAAAGAATGTGATGTATGTCTTTGTCACAATTCAAATTACAAAGTTCACACTTCAAAGGGAGGCGGGCTGGCTTCCTCCAGGTTGTGCCATTAATTGGAAGAGAATCCATTCTTATCAAAGCAAGGATGCCATTTTTATGTTTGCCAAAAGCGTAACTTCTAAAATTTGGAAGGAAGGTTTCAAAGAGTCTAGGGTAGAGATACGAAGCACGATAGACTTCCAGTTTATTAGAATTTGCCTGGAAGAAGCAGTCAGCCAAAGTCAAAAGCATGGCTGGCTTATTTAACCTCCAAGCCTCACTCTCCATATCCATAACGAAAGGGAGGCCGGTCGAAATACACAATTTACTGATATTTTTGAACCAGATAGTACAAGTTTTCCGCTTGTCCTCGAGAATGAGGCAAGGATATCTCTCCATGTTCATCTTCTTAAGTTTAATCCAAAATCCCCAAATATGCTTGCACTGGTTCCAGAAAAGGTGAACTCTTCCACACTCAGCATAAATGAAGCAGTTAGGAACTGACCTTCTGACTTGCAAAATCGTTTTCAAGAAAGTCGTTTGCATAGCCTCGATACTAACCGACCTGCTAAAGCCCCAAATTTTAGAACCATACATCAGTTTAGGCAAAATGCAAGAATCCCAAAGTTTTAGCTGACTTTCAATATCAGAAATTTTTGCCCTGGAGATCAGACCCAAAATAGCCTTTTCTTTTAGCTTGGCTTCATGAATCACCCTGTTAACATGTTCGGTAAATTTACCGCTCGGAGTAAGCCAGACACCAAGGTATTTGTATTTATTTACAATTTCAATTTCTTTCCCATCAAAAAAAAACATTTTTCTTTTTTGCTTAATTTACCACCTTTCCTACAAACCATAATCTTGGATTTAGCTAAATTTAATTTCAGACAGTTTTCATCAAGAAAAAGTTTAAGTACGTTAATGGCCCGTTGGAGCTCAACAGGAGAGTCAGCAAGTAGAACCATGTCGTCAGCAAAAAGCAGGATGCAAATTTTCTCATTATGGCCAATATCGATACCCGTACATTTCGTTTTTATGACCTCTTCGAGGTCGTTAATATACAGAGAAAAAAGTGTAGGGCTGAGAATGCAGCCCTGCTTGAGACCTTTATTGATGTCAAAAAAGTCTGTGTTCCCAAATGGGGTTCTAATAGTAGCTTTGTCTCTATACAATTTAAATAAGATTCTAATCAATTTTGGGCTAAGCCCAATTTTAAACAGTTTAGTCTGCATTTTTTTCGAGATTAACAGTATCAAATGCAGACGCCAGATCAACAAAAAAGAGGTACAATTTTTTACCCTTATCAACAGCTGCATGTATCAAAGTAACTAATATAAAAATATCGTCCTGTGTAGTATAACCAGGTCTAAATCCAGCCTGGGCTTGCAGAGGATGTTATGATTTTCTACCCAATCACAAATACGATTGTGGAGTATCCTAGTGAAAATTTTACTAATAATATTGAGCAATGAAATTCCCCTATAGTTTGCAGTATCCCGCCTATCTCCTTTCTTAAAAATAGGGCAAATAATAGAAGTATTCCAACGTTTACGAATGTTTTCAGTGTTAAAGATTTTATTAAACAGTTTAAAGAGATAACCGAGAACAATGCTTTTACTGCTTTTCCATAGTTCTGGAATGAGTTGATCAGAGCCAGCTGCTTTGCCATTTTTTAATTTATCAATGGCTCCCTCAATTTCACCCTCGCAAATTTCGGCTGATAGGTCAGGATCATCATTGTTAAGCCAAATAACGTCGCCAGGGAGTGTGACCGTAATGTTACTATCGAAAAGTAGACTTTTGAAGTGGTTAAGCCATCCCCACCAGTAGATATTTCACTAGATACATCACTCGATTTTCCCCTCCAGCTATTAATAAGCTTCCAGAAAGTAGTCCCATCTGTGCATTCAGCGAGTTTTATTTTTTATTAATTTCCAAGAACCAATTTTCCTTTTTAGTCTGCACAATCTTTTTGAATTTCTTCTTAGCTTCGATATATGGCTGTAGGTTATTTGGATTTTTTCGAAATTCACGTAATTTACGCCATCTTTCTTTTTTTAGAAGCCTACATTCATGGTCAAACCACCTGTTTGCGACACGAGATCTTTTATGATTTTTTCCCAATATTTGCATTTCCTTGGCTGAGTTAGCAATAGCGCGTGCAAGATATTCGTTAAACTCTTCAATACCCAAGCATGGATCAAAAGTTTTTTGTTTTTTTTTCAGTTCTTCGCTAAGCTTCATTAGAAAGTGTTTTTCAGATTCATGCTTCCAGAAAAATCGACCTGTTTCGATTTGAGTTTCATACTGGTCGACAGTTGGACAAAAGTTTAGGGATTTGATAATAAGTGGCATGTGATCAGATTCGGTTCTTTACCCAATTTGGAGGTCCCACTGCTGCAAGAAGCCCTCGAAATTAGCAATTACAAGATCAATTACCGAAACGCCCTGTTGTAAGACAAACGTGAATTCTTCCATAGGGTCACTAGCTGTTCTACTGTTAAGAACAATTAGGCCCAAATTATCACAAAATTCAATTAATCTTTTCCCTAATTTATTACACACTTTATCTTTGCTGAGCCTACTGACACCCTCAGCACCCAGTCCACAAGAAGCGGCAAAATCAACATCCAGTTAATTTTGCTCTCCAATACGAGCATTAAAATCGTCAATCAGCAGGAGTGGAGAAGTATCAACATTGTCAACGATTCTAGTTAAACTGGAAAAGATATCGTCCGAAATGGAACAATCAAGGTACACACAAAAAAAATTTGTGCAGTTGCCGGTTAGCCAACACCAGTTAGAGTGGGTCTCTTTGATAATAATTTTGAAACTTTTTTTTATATCCAATTAGAATGCCCCTTTAAACCGACCAAACTTTTTTTCTTTAACGCCGGGAATACAGGTAACCTCTCGCACTTGAATTCGGCGCAGTATAAACTAATTCGTAACACAATTAAACTGAAGCAACCTTACAGTTGATCGATCCTACCTAAGACCTTCTTCATGGACATGTGACTGTATTTTAGCTTCTCCCATCCTGGGCTGGCCCACGCTGCAATGTACAGATCAGTGCCCCATCAGACGCACGTAGCATCCCAATAGCCAGGCAGAAAGAGAAAGAGAAAGAAACAATTGCTCGAGCTAGCTATTTATACTAACGAAGCGGCTCCAGTGAGTCTTGTGCAGACTGCGCGTAGAACAACTGCACGTGTTTAGTAAAATTCCCACCTTCCCGTATATGACGTCACACGACGCTCTCCTGCGGGTCCGCTCCATGGATGCTTCTGTATTTGAAAGCTTACTCCGCCCAACTTTCACTTATAGTTGACACTCCACAATGCTAAAGGACCTTTATTTTTCAATCGTATCTTAGAATGTGGAAACTTACAAACCTTAATATTTTATAAACATTAGAAGCAAGTGATTATTGGCACTAATAAAATATAAAGCAGTATGAAATTAAACATAAAAAACAACAAGGGAAAACTTATCCCTAAAAATACCGTCGTAACCATGGCGATGTTCGTTGTATACATGGATTTAAACAGCGCTTCTACTGAGATATTTAAATATCTAACAACCGTTAATAAGGCAATGCACTGTGTCTAGAAACCACAGAGAACAAATGTGCAAAGTTAAATTTACCTAAAACCAAAGATCATTTAACCTTTAAGATCCAATTTTACCTAGATTTTACGAAAAATTTTACCTTAATCAAACGAGAATCAAAACTAGATTTAAACATGAATTGATGGGATTTTAATACTAAGGACCTTTTTCAGACAATGACAGTACCTTGCTGAAACCCAATATTTTACAGTTATTTATCATGAAGTAGCTATTCGCAAATGGAGGTCGCTATTTCGTATCGTTAACTTGACTAAAATTAAGGCGGGATTGCGGAAGGGGAGGAGACCGATGGCGTTCTCAACATAAACACAGTTAAAACTATTGATACCTAGTTTGTTAACATAGGGCCAACTGTAAGGTAAACCACTTGTGTCTACATTT
>JAHWFP010005352.1:1577-15995 GCA_023313725.1 Lithobius niger | reverse complement strand
TTGACTTGTAGCTTATGCTATAAAATATATTTTTTGCTTGACAACGGAATGATAAATCCCGAAACGTCGCATTTTACTGTATACATGTGCACTTGCTGGCTTTTTAAAACATTAACGTTAAATATTTCGGGAGTTCACAGGTAATTTACAATCTACTACTTTCTCCATTTGCGAGGCTGTGCGCAAGTGCGCATTCCGTCATATTCGTTCAGCGCCTTCCTAAACCACCAAGCGAAACTAAGCTAACCTCTCATTTCTGTAGACAGTTTGGTACCTTTAATACATGGAAAACCGCGTGCAAACTCAACCACAACGTTCCAAAAGTGTCTGTTGAGCGAAACTGGAACAGTCGGATTCCACCCAGAGTCAGTCGATAAACTGTTCAACCACCTCACGTGACAAAGTGACGTCATTTCCGCTGTGTCAAACGGCCTTCAAAAGTTCTAATTGCAAATTTGGAAGGCACTGATGGCTGACGAAGCAGCAAATGGTACGCGTAATGAGACAAGCTGTCTCTAAGAGGAGGAGTTCGGAAGAGAGTGGCTGAGTGGTTTTTGTAAAGCACCCTTTTTTTTTTTTTTGTAGCAAAACGAAGCAGCTTTTTTTCCGGGGTGCGTAAGAGCGCGTTTATGCAACGACTCACCTTTGCAATCTCGCAGCTGAAAGTTAATCGCGATGGCAATGATACCATTGCCATGGTAACAACGCATCCTGGATTAACTAATTCCGACATCGTTTGAGCAAATGCTTGCAGTCTTATAATTCGTGACAGTAAGATAAAGAATTCCTCCTGACGAAACAATTTTTCAAATCGCTTCAAATCTCAATTATTGACTCCTTTCGTTGGGAGCTGGCAGAGCTAATACCGCCACCATGTTGGCATTTCAGATGATTTCTAGCGTTTAGCTGCGAGAATGCAAAGGCGATCCTTGCGTAAACTCATCCTAACATAACAAACTCCAGTTGTCCCCGGAAGACAAAAACCACAATGCATACAAAGCAGAAATTTAATTTTCGGAAACTGATTGCAAATGCATGATTTCCTTGGTCACAAAAAATACAGATAATGAACAAAAATACAAGGACAGAAATGGGCTTATGCTGTGTGGGCCGCCATGGTCCACACACCATAAGCCCATTTCTGTCCTTGCATTTTTATTCATTATCTGTATTTTTTGTGACCAAGGAAATCATGCATTTGAAATCAATTTCCGAAAATTAAATTTCTGCCTTGTATGCATTGTGGTTTTTGTCTTCCGGAGGCAACTGGACTTTGTTATCTCTTTTACAACCACAAATTAATTGAGTTTGGGGTATCCTAACAGCCACGGTGAACGTATTTCGTTTTAAGGGCGTGCATTCATGGAGAAAAGCCAATGCCAAAGCGGTCGCCTGCAAAGACTCGGTTCAGAGAATCAAAGTTTCCTGTGCACATGCGCCTACTAAATGCATAAATACAATTTGTACAACAATATTCACCAAAGGTAGTTAACAGCACCAAAATAACAAAATAATAAATAAAGTAGGAGGTGGTAATTCCACACGAAGTACGAGCCAGTCCCTTAGTTAACTGAAAGTGAAAGCAAACGGTTATGGCTTATTAAATTATATATTAATTAAAAAAAATTATTGTAAATTGTAAAATTTATTATAAATTTTATAAAAAGACTCCTTCTTATTAGCCCTACATAGAAAGGTCTGTTAATGGTAAACAATTTCATTTGTTTAATAAAATCAAAACTGATCAACAATATGGGGCGAGGGGTCGTCTAACTGGATAATCGCATAATTGGAAAAACTAATACAGTATAACAATATAACGGAAAATCGTCTAACACGAAATTCGTATAATGGAAAATCGTCTAATGTTGCTGCCGCGCTCACTGCAGCTATGCATACAACATCAGTAACCGCAGGTATATTATTGTCCAGTTCGACGTTTATCCATTATACGATTATCTATCATCCGTTTAGATGATTTTCCAGATTTTTTATTTATGCCGATATTAGACAATTATACCATTGGACGATTTTCAGTTAGACTTTCGTCCGACGCCCCATCAACAAATCAGTTAATAACATGATCAACAAAAGATTGTAGTAAAGGTACACCTTAGATATTAAAACTTGGCAAAACCCTATTCTAAAGCTATCCCGATGGCGAGGCCTAGCTGCACTCAATGGAATACTTCAGATCATAAAGGGGATTAGCTGCATTCAAAGTCAAGTGCACTTGCGCGGCCAGCTGCACTCAGGTAAGTCCAATAAAACTGAAAAAGTACGGGTACTTCCAAGTATACCTAAATTTTAAATTTAAAAAAAAATAACAAAATGTACTCATTTTATGAACCCTTTACTCATCTGTGGTTACATTTTAATAACAATCGCGCTTACGAACCGTATATTGAGAGTGCAAGTACCTCTGGCAGTGCTCAATCAGAACTGTGAGGAGCCGCACTTCGCACGGTAACGATAACATCTTAAAGCCTCTACCAACCAGAACTGCAGAATCTAATTGGCGGATAATCCGGTGAAAAACAAAAGCTAGAACATTCTGCGTGTTGATGACGATTCAAGGAATATAGTGTTTTACTACAGAAAGCAATTTAAGATAGCTTTCTAACGCAGACACAGGTTGTCGTCAATTTTTTAAAAGAACAAATAAAATCACAGATCACCCCTATTCACAAATTCAACCACCCACACTTAAATGCAGTCGACTTACTGAATGCAGCTAGGAATTCCCGTGTGCTTCTCAACTGTTTGATTAATTGTTTTATTCAAGAGCCTAAGGGCCCCGAGGCCATGCACTTTGTCTAAACTACAAACTAAACAAATCTTATAAACCACACAACCTACTCGCACTGTACAAACTATACAACTGCTCAAGCGCTTTGAGTCCAACAATATCTACGGTGGAGCGCACCGTCGTTATTGCAAGGCTACCTATACGTAAAGGCTTAACGCTCGGTTTCACGTAGCATGCTAAACGCGTCGTCCAAGCGTTGCGCTGAACTGAAAGCACGAAGAACGAAAAACCCCACTCGTAGCATTGATTAGTGTTAGCGGGATGCACAAAAACGTGATATCTTCTCATTATTAGATTTACCGGTGTTGCAGCGCTAAACGAACATTATTTTACGGTAATGGTGACTATTCTTGAATGAAGTGTTTGGACGATTTACTGCTACGTCAAAGGATCGTTTAACACATTTTTAATGAGAATTGAAAACGCCGTAGCGCATTATACAGTACAATACACACGTACCTTGGTTGTTCTTCTGCTTGAAATTCATGAAATTAAACCTCCGGACTCCGGAGGCTTTTTTTTTTGTCGTTGAGTGAACAAAGAGGTACGTAGCATTAAGCCATTGTTGTTAAACTTTAATAATTTGGTGTCAATGCGGTGTTTTAAGTTTAAAATCCGCGTATCGCGTGTCACACGTACCTTTCACAGTTCAGTCCGTATGTTAGATCAGTTCATTTTTGGGGTGTAAGTAGCGCCACTGGTGGCAGAATCGGTAGCTAACTGGACGACGCGTCGAATTTCTAACGTTAAGCCTTTACATATAGGTAGCCTTGGTTATTGTTATATTTCAACCAGGGCTCTACTACACTACCGGTCAGATCTTGGATGAAAAAAAAAAACATACACGACTGGGTTGGACAATATGGCCGCAGAAAACGCCACTTATGCGATTCATTTGTTCTGTTGCCGCTTTCTGTTAACTGAGGGCGACACTGACAGCACAAAATGCCACGTTCCTTCCCGTGACAACACTTTCAGGATACACGAACGAGAATTTTTTTTTCAAGTGCAGAGTAATCGCTTAACTGTGGCTGAGTGATAACTTCAAAAACTATTTAGAAATACATTTGTAGATAATACGAATTAGTCATTAAAATCTACGCAAAAATTAAAATTATTATTATCACAAACCAAGCTACTCGCAATTCGGATTCGACCACTAAATACGGAAAGCAATAAAAACATACCAACAAAACTATTAGTCTGATGAACCAAATGTACACCACGGCACCGACACTGGTTAGTGCACGATGCCCATTCAGTACATTTTAATCAGACCATGTTACACTGCCTGGCATCACTAACAAGGGAAAGTCTAAAAGCCATAAGTATCTGCATCACCAACAAACTGAAGTCACAATTGAAGCTACTTACACTTTTACAACACACTAAAAAGCCACAATAGAAAAGTTCTTTTAACAATTCAAAATTGAAAATAAAAACAGTAACTAAAAACCGTGGTACGCAGCACCGTATAAATATTAAGAATTCGATAGTGTCTAATTTTGGCTTCATGTTAATCCACAAAATATCGTTGTCAGGCAATTATGTAAAGGCTACCTAGTTACCTGGAATGTGCATATTTTTTAGTAACTATTTCTACGTAAACAGCACAAACATGCGATACCCAAAAAAATACAGCATCTGAAAAAGTCAACAGTTAGGCGCACACTTGTGTTGCTGCAGTTTTTAATATTGTGCGTATACCAAGCCTTTCCAACGTTTTCTGTATTGCAGTATACAATTATTTTGCAGTTATTTTAAGTAGCCTTAGGTTTACAGCTTGTACGCTTAGATTTCAAAGCAGGGTGACATTTTTTAATAAGTAGTCTTAGTTCACCTTTAACAGCAGTGTCTTACATACGCTACTATAGCATCTTAAGGAGTGCATAGCTCGGGACGTGCTCCACTACCACTCACCATCGCAAGGCTGCTGAAATTCGTACAATTTTCCTATCACACGGCTGCAGTCGCTACTGCCATCCTTGGTCTAGAGAACACGTCGAAAATCACCGAGTCGCGGCCATTTAAGCAAATAAACAGCTGTTTAAACATTAGTTGCACGTCTCGGAGCCACGCAGCCGTAGTGCTACAACCAGTCGTCTAAAATCCTACTGGTGCAGTACAGATTTTAGGCATTTCAGCTGTCTGTTTGAATGTCATCTTCACCACCACCACCACTTCAATCCAGGTCTACCAGCACTCTGCCCCAGGTCTACAACTACTTCATCCCAGGTCTGCATGCATGTCAACCCAAGTCTATGTGCATTTCATCCCAGTCAACAGGCACTCCACTCTGAGCCTACCAACACGCCACCCCGTGTGTACAGACATCGCACTCAGTCTATGGACGCCCCACCCTAAGTCTATGGACACATCACACTACGCCTACTGACTTTCCTCACCAAGTATACAGACCCTAAGTCTATGGGCACTCCACCCTAGGTTTACAGGCACTGGTTGAAACATGAATTGCAGTGCAAGACCTTAGCTATTTTCTTTATCCATCTACAATTCTTGACATAGAAGATAGTGAAAAACCTCACATCAGCCGATGCTACATCTTAACTGTTATAACCATAAGTGCTGTAATAATTTGGTAAAGCATCGCTGACATAAGGTTTGATATCAGCAAATTGACTGCTGTTAGAACGGGTAGAACGGCGAACAGCGCGCTTCGCAGTATTAAACCACGCCATTGCCAAATTCAAACATCCCAAGCCACAAGCATATAATGCACATATCAGAATTCCTGTTAGGATCAGCAATGTACCAACAATCCACCACCAGGAGCGATCACTAAGCAACACACTTTCGTCTATGTCGATGTAATTGAATGGTATTTCAGTTTCTGTTATTTCAGTTTCTGTTGTTACACTTCCTGGTGTTACACTTTCTGGTGTCGCGGTGTTTGTGGTGTTCGCAGTTCCACTTCCATTCGACTGCAACGTCCCTCCAGTCAGTTTATTCCAATTCCCATTTTCGCCCCTTATTCCCCCATTTGTTTCTCCCCCATTTATTCGTCTGCCCTTTTGCCCTCCCCTAGTCTTAACTTCTTCAGGGGTAGGATTTTCTTCGACCCCCTCAGGTAAATCTCGATAATAGTCTGGTTTAATTAAATGGTCTGGCTCCACATCATCTGGATAACCCTCGTAATCATAATACTGTTTCAACCTTTCTCTCGGCAATTTCGAGGAGTCATCCCTCATCACCATTGTCTGTGCTGAGAAAACACACGTGACAATGAGAAACAATGCCACAATTTCTAATTTAACTTGAGCCGGAGTATACGAGTTAGATCAATTCTTATTAGCTAGACGAATGGCATACAGACCAAAGTGAAAGATTTTTCAAGGAATCCTTTAAGACACACTGCAGAAGATGGTTCAAAATCTTCAAAACGGGAATGAATGCCAATATTGTTCGGGCTTTATACAAGATGATTCATCACTTGTTAGGCATGTTTTTTTTTCGATGTATTTGACACAATATATCCTCATCCATTAATTTATGCAGAAATTACTCTGATTATGGTGAGTTATGCTGAGCTACAAAAAGAAACGAACTGGAATTAATTATAACCTAGTCGATATCAATACTAGTCTAGAACACAAGTCATGAAATTTAATAATAAAGAAATAAAGAAACAATGTGCACTCCGGTAGAGTGCTCAAGTGCTCATTGTTTTTTGTGTTTTTTTTTTTACTTTTGTGAACAACACCTACAGAAGAGGGTAGCCTTTTAATCTTGAAGTAAACCTGGTAAAACGTGATGCGCAAGTACGTCTTTCGAATAGAGCAGCGTCATGTGACGTCATATTGGCTACAAGAGAGATAGCTGCAAGGGATAACAGCTGCAATTAGCATACTTGACGAAAATATGCTAAAACTGTGTTTGGCAGGAATTTAATTATCGCATGGATGTATGTCGTGTACCTATACCACGCGCCATGGCCGTTTGCTGTGACGTGCATATCACGTGACTGGGCTAGTCCAATCAGACGCCCAAATAGCCGTTGTTCTCGTTCGTCATTGGCTAACTCATGGTGACGTCACGGCAAACAGCCATTGCGCATGGTTTAAGGGAGCACACCATTGAACATCTACGACTTGCTAGGCGAAACTTTATGAGTTGCGTAACGGTGAAAACCGTTTATCGATGTTGAATAGTTTTCGCCTAATAAACTCTTCAAACTGTGTAATGTATTTCTTTTGTAATCACCCTGTGTAAATCGGAAATTTATAGTTACCTTTCAAACTAAGAAAATAATTGTTTTTCATTTCTCAATTTTGCACAAAATATCAATTAAATTTAAAATTTTACTTTCTCACTATTGGATTTAAAGGGAATAATAAATAAAATACATCAAAACATTAGAAGAAACGAAGCTGCCAATAAGAAGCCAGTAAATCTACTCCCCTCGTAGCACCCGCGGCAAAAAAAAAGTCAGTGTGCTTTGAGACACAGACGTCAGTACTTGTGACTGACGTAAAGTTTGGCTGCCGATAAGAAGACAAGTAAATCTACTTCCTTCGTGGCATCCACAGTAAAGAAAGCCAGTGTGCTTTCAGCCACTGGCTTAAGTACTTTGACTGACGTAAAGTTTGTGACGTAGAGTCAGTGGCGTAACGTATACGAGTAGGCTAGGTAAGCATTGCTTACGCGGCCCTGCAACTCGGGGGCCCGCCAGGCGTCGAAATATGAACATGGACAACATCATTGAGATTTTTGCATTGAGAAAAGCATGCCGAAAGTGTCGCCTTAAAAGCCTCAGGTAGTGAACTAACTGCGGAATGTAAAATTGCGATATGTTATAAGCAAATTCAAGTTCCCATTTGACAAGCGCAATACATAACGTAGCTATTAAGCAAAGCTTATAATAATTTGACAGTTAATTAGGCTAAAAGATACCCCACAGACACTTTTTTTTTATAAATTTGTTCAAACATTATTATTTGTTTGCATTACAAAGTAATTTTTTTTTGGCTGAAAACTTGTTGGTTGTTCGGGTAACGCACACCAAACAATGTACAATATGTGTATCATTTGGACCAAGACAGTCGAAAAGATCACAGAATGGGAAGGGGGGGGGGCAATAAATGGGGGAGGGCCCGACTATAAATTTTGCCTATGGGCCCAGAGACACTTTGTTACGCCACTGCGGAGAGTGTTGGGGGTAAAATCCTGATAGTGAAGTGAGGAAAATGGGAGCAGTGGCAGAATGAGATATAATTGAATGAATGCAAAAAAAAAAAAAAAAAACAATACTTTAAAGCATACAGAGCGAGAAAGTAAAGTAAAAATTCTTAAAATTCGTGACACAAGAAAACCCATGTAAAGTTTCGTACTAACACAAACTGTTAAGCGAAGAAGTGTGGTTCGTATAGTATTTGGCTCAGGTGTCGCTTACACAGTCTGTAGCCTATCATTTGTTTATAAACTAAAGCCTTACGAAAAATGCATACAACAATTCTCCGGTTCTCTCTGGGTCGTGGTTCGGTCTCCAGGTGAGAGCAGAGTCCCAACAACAACAACGAAAATGCCCGGTATGTAAGAGTTTAAGCGAACCACGCTAAATTGCTCAATTTTGGTACGTACCGACCTAAATCTTCATCCTCTTCTCATTTCACGTTACAAAAATGGGGGGAAATGTTTTTTTGGTTATGTAAACAAGTTTTTTAGCTCTCCAAACACGTTTTTTAACCACGTAACACGGTGGGCCCGGCCGTGTAAAGCAGGGGTCATGTTCCGGGATTCAGAGTAGCACGAAAAGTTGGCATCGCAAAAACGGAAAGTAATGTTCCAAACTATGCTGTCTGCGTTTTTTGTTGTTATTTTTTTTGTAGGTTAGGTAGGTTAGGTTAGGTGAGGTTAGGTAATTTCCGTCTCCTTTCATTGCGATGCAAATCAGGTTTTCTCGTTACTCTGTCTCCTGCGATATGGCCGGCGCTTCAACACGGTCGTAACTATCGTTTTATGTGTTTTCAATTTTTTTTACACCTTAAAACACGTCCCCCCCCCCCGAATTTTTAATGTGATTTAGCAAGAGGGTGATGATATGCGTCGATTAGTAAAAAAAATGAGTGATTTGGAGTGGTTCGCCTAAACTCCATAATTACCAAATGACCACACTGTGGATACTAAACGGTTCGATTGTTGTCATTAAAAAATTTTTACTGCGGTAAAATGGTTACGACACGACACCAAATGCCGAATTTCGTCGTTCGATGTCAATTCTGGAGGAAAATGTAGGATTTGAAAATTTGACGTTTAACATCGAAGTTCATACTAAGGCTGACGTAAGGACAGACTTGATGACCAATGAAACAATGAGAATATGAACGAATTTGCTTACCTGATCATTAACTAATTTTCAACTCAACAGATTACAGCAAGACTGATATGGAATACATTAAAACTTTCGTCCAATATAATCTTTTACGGTGTTTATCTCGGTTCTGAGTTACTGGATTTACACTATTGGGAATATTTTCAAATCAGTACTAACGGCCATATAAGGGTTAATAAACAATGTCCATTGTTGCAACTATGAGACAGGAAGTGCAACAATAAGTCAATGATTGAATTAAAGATTGGCATAGTAAAAATACGAGATTAACACACACACTAGTGAGTTGCCCACCAAGATTCAACGAGTCATTAATGTCCGTTCCTTCCAGATAACATATAGTATAATGAGCATGTCTACCACTAGATATTCGTGTCTTTTACAGACAGTTTGGCTGTTTTCAGGCATCTGGGGTAAAATAACAATACAACAGCAAAGGCTGAACATATGGAGATTTTGGTCGCCTGACAACATAAAGGTCTTGAGTCACAGGTTAATATTTTCTTGTTGTAACTTTGACTTATGCCTAATTACTAGTGACTTGACTACTAACATCACGAAAATAAATCGTCCATGCGATATGAATAAAGCTGAAATTTTGCAGATAGCTGTAGTTTAACCGTGGAAGGTGCCTTTTCCTGGTTTGGGGGGTTAGGGGACGCGTAAATTCAAAGTTACCAATCACTACTATTTTGAGGGCAACGTTACAACAGTTCACTTCAAGACATCGCGTGTCACCCTACAACGTTACGTGGCTTTCCCTTTTGATGCTCTCGTATGGTGGACGGACGTCCTCACCCTGTCTCAGTCAGTTCCGTTACGTGAGCCTCAGCCAGACCTTCTGATTCTAACCGATGCTTCCCTGGAAGGATGGGCTGCGCACATCGGGAATCACTAGGTCTCTGGTTTATGGACTACCCATGATCAAGACCCCATCAATATCCTCTAACTGAAAGCTGTATTCAGGACCCTTCTCCACTTTCACAACCTTGTCTCTGGTAAGGTAGTTCAGGTCCACGCCGACAACACCGCTGCTGTCGCCTTCAAATTAGCCAGCAGCAGTTTGGTTCCCTTAGCTGCTAGCATTTCTTATCGATGACCCCGGAAAGCTCCCGAGGTACTTGACCTACTGTCGCAACAACGGTCACCATCACGCCCTCACCTCCCTGAAACAACACGGGTGGCCACTATCATCCGACTCATACATGAGACGAGGTGTTCTAGAAGAACAACCCATTCGCATCACCAGCAAGGCCATTCGAGTTTCGACCAACAGAATTTACGAAGTCACTGGCGACGATAGTTTCGTTGGTGTCACCGAAGGAAGGTCAATCCTGTCGACCCCCCCTCGTCACAAACTTCTCGTCTTTTTCAGCGACCTATTTAAGGAAGGCCTCAAAGGCTCCATCATTTTAGTCTATCACTCTGCTCTAAACTCTGTCTTCAAGGCTGCAGGTAAAACTACCTTTCTTGACGACTTTCAAATCTCGTCTCTAGTTAAGTCTTTCGAGATTGAGCGACTAGCGACTCACCGCATTTTTCCTGACTGGGGCCTTCCCGTAGTCCTAAACTCCCTTATGAAACCCCCTTATGAGCCTTTAGGAAGTGCTACCATCGGCATGCTTACTCAAAGGATCGTCTTTCTGGCTGTCATAGCAGCCAGCTTACGATGCAGTGACGTACAAGCTCTTTCGGCTGATCCTTCCTACTGAACTTTCACCCTGAAGCACACAGCAGTTTCAGTAACACCAAGAGATTCCTTTCGGGCAAATACTCAGAAGCCTTGCGAACCACCAGCACCGATCGTCATTCCAGGGCTTACATCCATCCTTGGCGATGAACCAGAACGTTTCCTCTGCCCAATGCGAGCCCTCCGTTTCTACATTCAACGGACCGACAACAGTGAGTTAGACGCAGTTTTTCCTTCCATTCGTTAGAGACTTTGGTATAACTTAAGCCAGGATGATTGCATCATGGATCAAGACCTACGTCGTTAGAAATGGCACGAACTTAGAGCTATTTCTACGTCCTGGGCTTTTCACAGTAACATACCAGTCTCTGAAAGACTTGAAGCAGTATCTTGCAGGAACATTTCAGTCTTCACATCCCATTACCTGCGCGACATGACTATGCAAGTGAATGGGCTTCATCGTCTAGGACCCGTTGTTGATGGCAGACAGGTTATACAACCCTCTTAAGCACCATGCAGAATTCATCTGTACTCGCCCGTTGAGCAAGTCTTCATCTCCCTTTCGTTTGGACAGAAGTTTGAAGTTCTGCTGTGTGAAATTGTTACTTTGGGGGTGCCAGCTCGTAACTATGGGGTACTTGTCAGGTAGTGTCCACCGCCAGTTTGACGAGGTCTACCTGATTTAATGCTAAAAAATAGGTAATGTATATTTTCGGCGGCAGTTAGAAACATTAAAATGCTGGGTTCAACCAGCGAATTTTTGTTTCTGTAGCCTAACCGAAAATATACATTACCTGTAACCCACCCTGCCTCCCCTCTTAAGTCACCACCTGACAGTTTGAGGAGAAAGAGATGAAGCACCTCGGTACTTTTATAGGAAGAGTGCGATTGATGCATGCACACTGGGTTACGGAGCTGGAAGGCACTGATTTGTAAATTTCTTCTTTAGGGAAAAATCATTCGAATACAAGAATGCTAAAAAAAATTGGCAATTTATATTTTCGGTTAGGCAATAGAAACACACATTAGCTGGTTGCACCCAGCATTTTAATGAGTTTGGTTTTTTTTTTATACAAAATACACTTTATAAAATAAAAAATATACGTCATTATTATTTACGATCACTGTGTAAAGAATAATTACTTTTCATGGTTACGATTTTGACTGTTCAAACCAAGATAAAATAAAGAAAAAAGTGGGCTCTTCACACAGTAATTTTCCAGTGAGCTCTATAGAGGCGCATGATCACAGTGCACCATCAATTGCTGCAACAACAAACCAACGAACGTCCCTTATCTTCTTTGCTAGTTCGGGAACTTGGGGAACCCCGGCCGGGTCCTCCAATGTAATACCGGATTCTGTACTTTTTTTTATCAATATCCTGCAGTGAACCACGGAAGGGCAAAGCGGGTTCGTTGCAAAGAATTTCCGAGAGTGTAGGTCTTCTACTGAAGTCCTTCTTCGACTGTCCGAGTGATTTATCCACACAGATGTCTTCGCTGAAGGTAGAAGTAGTCATCTGCATTTGATCTGGGGTACAGCAACCATCTAAAAAATAAACGATTATAGCTAATATTAAACATTAAAGACGGGAAAGCCAAAGGCTCACAAGAAATAACTAAATACAGATGCAAACCTATTTACATTGCGTTTTGGACTTATATGTCAGACTGCCTGAGCGAGGAATCGAACCCACGACCTTTGAAACCTCCAGTGGCGCTTGAAAAGTGTTTGTTTATATGTATACACGCATATGGACGTTTCCTTTTGTCCGTGTCAGTCTGGCTCAGTGGTAGGACCTTGGCCTTTGGTTTCTAAGGTCCTGGGTTGATTCCCCGCTCAGGCCGTCTGACATATAAGTCCAAAAGGCAACGTAAATAGGTTTGGATTTGTATTTAGTTAATATTAAACGTTAGGCACAATTGCTTTTTAAGCGAAATACGCAAGCGAGGTCTTAGTTCCTCATAACAGATTTTTTTTATGTCAATTTCTTGGAGCCTCGTGTCATCCAAAGCCATCTTTAGCCTAGTGTGGTTCCTAGGCACAAGTGTTCTTGCACCCTTCCCCCCCCCAAAAAAAATATTGTATTCATATTCTTGAAATGGGTTGGGGGCCCCAACCAATTTAAAAAAATATATTAGTACAATAAAAAACATTCAACATCATAAAACACTAATGCAATCAGTTTAATTTTAGTTGACTCTAAGTCTACTGACGTCCCTTCCTACTTCACCTCCACCCGTATCCTGGAATTCAACCAAACATTTTTTTTTAATCTCAATAAAATTGTGTAGCTAGAAAGAAATATTTTCTCAGGTAGGCTTTGGCCGAATTTATTCATGATTGCTGACGATTCGTCGCTTTCGTTACGCTGTTCTGCTACTACAATTGTTCAACAAACGGGCGTTGAACATGCAATTGAACACGCAATACTGATAGGGCAAGGCGAAAACCTGACTTGATGTTTGTTTGTTAAAATTAGATGTGTTTCAAGGTAAAACAAAAAGGTATAAGCATTAAGACGGAAAAGCTTCACAACAACCACACCAAAAATTTATAAAAAAAATTCAATTTTTCATTTGGAATGGGTCCCTCGGATTTCCCTGGCCTTAAACATGTGCCTAGTCTTCGGCCTATTGGTAAATAAAGCTCTGAAATGAAAACTAGATGAACTGGTTCAACTTTTAACCTCATTAGACCATTTTAGAAGGAGGAAGAAGTTTAGTCAGGTAGAGGAAAATCCCCGTATCGAACCGGGTGTCGAACCTGGTTTGACTGACGTCTAGTGTATACAGCCATGTTTTATCTAATAGCTGGAGCCCGCGCTATGACGCCGGTTATGGAGCCCGTGAACGGCAATCCAAACGAGTATAGGGTATGATGTTTTAGTCTATCCTTGCCTCTTAGTCCCGTCCCCTAACCCGTTAATTTTAATACTTTTAACCTATCCAAGGCCAGCTGGCTACTATTAGGTATTCGAAGACATCCAGAACAATGTAGCTTCTTTCTCCTAGTTATGTGTCCGCCACATCTTGGATCCTGTTTGTACTTTCGATCTTAGCTTGCCTTGTTACAGTCACTATAGCTTTCAAGTGAAGACAATAGATGTCGACTGATGCTCGCACTATAAATTTCATGTCAGCTGGCCTTGTTACAGTCACTACAGCTTTCCAATGGCGACAACAGAGGCGACCCGTTGCTCGCACTATGAGTTTCCATCTCAGCTGGCCTCTTTACAGTCACCATAGCTTTACATTTATAACAACAGATGGCGACCCGTGCTCGCATTACGACTGTCCATCTCAGCTGGCCTTATTACAGTCACTGTAGCTTTCCAGTGGAAACAACAGATGGCGTGACCTTTGCTCGCACTATATTTTTCGTGTTAGCTGGCCTTGTTACATTCACTATAGCTTTCCAGCGGCGAAACAGATGGAGACCCGTACTTGCATCGTGACTTTTCATCTAAACTGGCCTTATAACACTCACAACACATGGCGACCGTACTCGCACAATAACTTTTCACCTCAGCTGGGCTTGTTAACAGTCACTGTAGCTTAGCTTACCAGT
>JAHWFP010005350.1:0-10404 GCA_023313725.1 Lithobius niger | reverse complement strand
TTTTGTACCATAAATAACAACGACAAACGAATGTAATTTTGAAGTCAGGTGGGGTAGGGGAAGGAAAAGACGTTCTTTTTCTGTTTTTTTTTTTTTTGCATGTTGTGTTTCTTTTTACCTTTTCTTTGTTGGCGCTTTCGATCTGAGAGAGAAGTTCATAAACCTCCGCCTGGAATCGCTGCTTCTCCTTTTCGATCCTGTCAACAGAAAATTATAGATTTCAGTTTCGTTTAACAGTTGTCTGTTCAATTTTTGTAGACGCTAACTTATCGCAAAGACGTACATTTTTTTTATTTTTAAGCATGCTATGGTGTAAAACAGTTGACGTGCTAATTTGAGAATTTGACAGCATACTCCACGGTGAAGGAAAGTTGTTTTTTTTGGGAGGTGCTTTCGGCAGTGACACGACCTAGTTTTATTGTATATAACTCTATACTGGAGCCTTAATGGGTTAGCTGCAAGAGGCACTTCAGAGTGAAACAGAAGGGCGTCATACTGAAGCCGATGCTGTGAAAAGTGATTTCTTAGACCTAAAACGTGCGATTTTTGTTGTTGGAGAAAACAACGTTATTTTAAGCCTAAGAAATCCGCTCTTCCGTTGTTTTTCCCTCCATTTTTATGTAGTGCACCTTGTAGTTATGCCCTCCAAAACCCATACTGGTGCCAATATGGCGGCAAATGTCACTGCTCTATAGTAGTTTTGCTCTATAACATGAAACATAACATCATGGTACAAAGACATTTTTCTGTTTTAAACAACAGATGGGCTAAAGCATACTTTGTGGGTTTTCAACAGATGAGGCATAATTTTCTTTGGCTTTTCGAAGTTTTGAGAAGAAGGGGGGGGGGCAACTCCGCATGAAGTAAGTAAATTAATGAAACTGGCTGGACGTGCTCAGTGATCTATCCAACAAAAAAAGGTTACAAGCCAGTACGGCACACAAATAAACACTTTTTTAGACGTTTCGGGTCTGCATACTACCCTTTCTCCAGCAAGAACAGATTTTAGCCCGACGTTAGCCTTGTGCTAAAATATGTTCTAATTAAAAATGGGTAGTATTCAGGCCCAAAAGTCGCAAAAAAAGTGTTCTCTGTGCACCATATTGGCTTTTAACCCTTTTATTACTGACTTGGTGCTTTTTAACTTTGCGTGTGCATATACAGCGATCTATTCGTAATCAAGGCTGGCACCTTGTACAACTGCTTTGGTCGGATACATGGTTAAAATATATTTATGTGATGAAAAAATACATTAACATGATGAATGGTCTGCCCTACTTTGGCTGAGGAAGTCTTTTTTTTTTTTCAAATTAATTTCTTTGAGCCTTAAATCAACCGAAGCAATTTAATGCTTGTATAGCTGAACCGGCTCAGTTTTGAACATCACCAGACTTTATCGAGAGAAGAAATATCCGGTAACGGGAGGGACAAACCCGGGCACTTGAACAGGGAAACCTACGAACGAGTGTTCAGAATTGGCCAGAATAAGTTCCCATAGCTGCTCGAGCATGGCAGCTTCAAACCCCAAAAAAATTCGGAAATGACATTTCAATGGGCGTAAATCGCTGAAACTCACCTTTCAACTCATATTTTTGTGTTTCCTCTCCGTACAGAATAACAATATTAAAAAAAAAAGCAGAGGGATTTGAAGAACAAGGCGTCGAACAGACGAAGTCAAAAAATAATGAATACAATTGAGATATCCAAATAGGAAAAATACTCTCTCCTGGATATTTCCTATGCGTTCACCGACTTACAAGAAATTCTAACTTCCGTCACAGGTAGGATACTTACTTAACTTTGTGCTTTTGCACTTGGTCCAATTGGTCTTGGAACTCGGCCACGACCTCCTGGTGCTTCCTGCGCAGCATGTGGGCATTCTCCTCACTCTCGAGGTGCACATCCTCAAGCAATTTCCTCAATTTGGCTAATTCAGAGTCTCGTTTCTTGTTCAGCTCAAACTGTAAAGAAAACAAACGTATAGATGTTGAACTTGGATGAATATCACTCGAACACCATCAGTGATTATAGCGTAAACAACAATAAAATTACACCAAGCCAGAATAATATATAGAGACGATGCTCGAGGCATCCACCCACCCACCCAAATTCCCCGGCGGCAGATGTTAAAGTGGAAGAAGTACCACCATTATGACAGTTGTCTTTTGCCGCATGAGGGAGGAAACCGGAGTACCCGGAGGAAACCCTCGTACAACGGGCGGGAAACAACCGGAGAAAAACCCGTACATATACACTTCCCGTCGCCAGGATCGAACCCGGGTCTGTACGAAGTCAGAGATGTACACTGGGACCAGGACGCCTATCGAATCTGACGCCCCAGTGCTCGCAGCTAAGAAGTGCCCCAGTGCCACAGTGCTCGCAGTGAACAAAAAGACACAAAAAGCGACGTTTCGGGTGGGAAGACTACCCGTTTTCAAGCAGCACACTTCACGCAAAAAAAACGAGCATCAAAACATAAATTACACTCCAGGGATAGTCCACCAAACAACAAGCACCAATAAAAGTAAAAATAACAGCTGAAGTGTGCAGCTTGAAAAGAGGTGGTCTTCTGACCCGAAACGTCCTTTTTTGTGTGGTTTTGTGCACCATTCTGGCTTGCTATAATTTTGTCACTGTATTAGTGCTTTTACCTTTGTGGTTGCATAGTGTAAAACACATAACGACACCATTTTTTGCACTGGAATTGCGTCTGTTTGCCTACATGCTAGCTCTATTTCTCGAATTTTGAAGCTTTTAAGCAACGGTAATTACGAAGCAGATTCCAAAAAATGTGCATACTTTTCCTTAATCTACTTCTCTCCAGCACGCGCTCGCATCAAACAAAGGAATGCACCAAGAAATGTCTTTTAACACAACAAATAAACCACGTGCCTCCTTAATTATTGAGTAAAAATTTGATACGTACTCATGCCCCTGGAAGCAAGCCGTAAAGATCAACGGTATTATTGCCACTATACCACGCGCCATGGCTGTTTGCTGTGACGTGCATATCACGTGACTGGGCTAGTCCAATCAGACGGCCAAACAGCCGTTGTTCCCGTTCGTCATTGGCTAACTCATGGTGACGTCACGGCCAACAGCCATTGCGCATGGTTTAGATGGCGCCAAAGTAGAATATAAAGAAACTACCTTGGCGCCATCTAGTTGCAGTAATGTCGTTAACCGTTACAGATTTCTCCCAGGTGCACGAGGACGTACGAAATTTTCACTGAATAAGTAAGAAGGCACGCGGCGGCTTGTTTATTGCGGTTACAGAAATTTCTTAGTGCAGTATTCTTTGTTTGTTGCAAGCAAGCGCTGCAGCCAGAACGCAATGGCTCTAAACGCCGCAGGCTTTCCTTCGGTGGCAACCCGCTTTTAACTTTCCGACGAGTTTATTGCGATACAGTGTTAGTATTCTTGCGTAACTGTTTTCCAATACGATTCACAATGTCTACAGATACCAAATTATTAAAAGGAATACAGATTTGTAAATTTGTTTCAGAGTGGTTATATTACATATTTCTTTATATGTATACCTGGCTTTCTGTGCTACCCTCGGCCTCCTCTAGCCTGTCGGTCAACTGGATCACCTGAACACTCAAGTCAGACTTCTCACGCTCCACCTGTAGACAGAAGAAACGAAGAAAATTAATTAGCAAACAGGACGTATTATTTTGAATCTTTCACCATCGAATATAACATAGCTTTCGAGTTTGGTTCGAAATCCCGACAGTCGAAATCCCGACACCAAATTCCCGACACCAAAATCCCGACAGGTCAAAATCCCGACTTTTCAAGACTGTTTCGACTGTCGGGATTTCGACCGGACCCCTAGCTTTCACAATGGATTAACAGGAGATTTTTACATCCCCATTCTTCATCTTGTAATCTTTTGATTACCTTTTACGAAAATATACAAAATTACCAGATGGATTCGATAAAGAGGCCACTAAGTTGGGAATGGTTCGGCCTCTCAAAGGAGTGATATGAAATTAAAATATAGGAAAATAGTCACTCAAGCTGTAATTGTTGACATCTGCAGACTGGTTGAGTTGAGTTTAGTAATCAATTTAAAAAAAAAAAGAAGTGATATCATATCAAAAACCAAAACTGGTAAAGAGACCGCGCCAATGGTTCCGAACGGTTCGGCCCTTCAAAGGAGTCAACGCACCAAAACATTCGCCTAGTTAATCGCACCGAATAATACTTTGGACGTTAAATGAAAACTTGAACACTGCTACCGAAAGTAGCAATGTTGTAGTTTTCATTTAACCTTCGAACTATCATCGGTGCGATTTTAACTTGGCGAATGTTTTGGTGTGTTGATATCACTTCTTTGAAGGGCCGAACCATTCGGAACTTAGCGGTCTCTTTTACCAGTTTTGGTTTTTGATATGATGCAAAATTACCAGACGGAAAACCATTGAGTCAGTATTTTTCAGGATTCATGAATATAATAATATAATAATGGATTTACTCTCAGCAACCTACGAAACAACCTACGAATTAGCAGTTGAGAATCAAGAAGTACTTTGGCCGGATACTTGCCCATATGAGAATTTTGGGAGTCTCCTTGTCCGTTTGCTTGCTTAAATTAAATGGGTGTTCTTTTTTTGTTTTTTTTTTTGTTTCTTGCATAATACGTATTACGATTTTTTTCCGATTTCACAGAACTTTTACCTTTAAAACGCTCGTGATAAACTACATGTCAATGAAAATGCACAATTTTAATAACTCGTTGTGGCCAAGGAATATAGTCTGTCGCGATCCGAGGTACGTTGAATAGGACATTTACCCAATTAAATAAATTTTACAATTTGGGTTCATTCTTTGCGCTAGAAATCTGGATCCAATATGGGATGCTTCGATTAAATTGTATTGTTTTTATTATTTATTTATTATTATTTATTTTACCAAAAGTGCACGCCTTTGACGCACAAGGGGGAAAAAACGTTATTATTTTAATAGCTGGAGAGTTCATATGCTCAGTTTGAAGATAATTAGGTCTAAATTTATATCTTTAGATTTTCTGCTGGCAAAAAATTGAACCCAAAGCGGTCGATTTCTTGGACTGCGTTAAAGTGTCGTTGCAATGGCTTTCCTTCTTTTTGCACTTACATATAGCCTACGTCGGTGCTTAATTTCCAATCCGAAAAGAATCGGCACTAATTATGCCCTAGCTGAGGGGAAGAGGGGCGAAGGTTGTAGTTTAAAATAGTTTTACACGCATTTTGTTGTTCAGTCTAGTATTGAAAAATATGGTGACATCCGTACGGCAACAGATGTCCTAAACACAACGGTTTTGGGCATGAGATTACTTAACGTCCTATTTCTCGTTTCGGAAGAAACTTTTTTTGTAAGCAGGCATCTTGTCTGCATGGAGCCGCTTTTATTTCCGTGTGTGTGTGTGTGTGTGTGTGTTTGAGTCGAATTTAACTACGGGTATTATATTTCAGTCTCGTCCAAATTTATGCGTTTAAGCACGCTCTTTTGGAAAGACATATTTCTTTTTTTGTGTCGTTTCAACCAGACGCGTTCGTGTTCTTTCCGAGTCGTGGTGTCGACCGACTCTCCAACCAACCAACATTCTTCGTGCATGTTTGCTCATAACTGCAAAACCGACGAACGTGGTTTTTACCCTAAGATGGAGGCCGGGCGCCACGCGATATGCCGGTCTCTATTTCGGTCCTTCGCGCATGCGCCCTTTGCCGTCACGCGAGTTAAATTTAGTTTTCTTGTTCCGAATGTGGAAAAAGAACGAAGGGAGTGAACGGACATAGCGAGCAGGATGAGTCATATTCCGCCCGACGCATGCGCAGACGGTCTGCTCAACGCCGTTGAAGGACGCTGCCACATGGCGTCACGAATAAGAACTAATGGATGCTAATTCTAAGCCATTGCTTTCAGAAATGAAGTAAATGGAGCGGAATGTCGGAGACGGAAGTCACGTGACTATCTCGAAAAAAGAACACTTCCTGCAAACCCAAATATCACAACGTTTTGTCTGTGCTGCGGCTCAATTTCTCTCTATTCTGTCCAATTTGTTAAATGTAATAGTTTTTTTTTTTTAAACTACGGTCTGAGTTGCACGTCCGTCAGAAAACAGAAACGAACTGCAGTTAAATTTAAAGTGACGCTATCACCCACTGAAAAGCGAACCAAAATACCATGGTGCCATCTAGCAGCAGCGAGCCTGCTCCCAGGTGCACGAGAACGTACGAAATTTTCACTTGATAATTAAGGAGGTCGTGGCTTGTTTGTTTCGTTAAACGAAATGCCGTTGTGCATTCCTTCGCTTGGTGTAAGCACTAAATAGCACCAGATGTTGCCAGATTCCGCAGACTGTCAATAGAGCAGTGACACGACGTAGTATTATTGTATATAACTCTATGCTGGAGCCTTGTTGGGTTAGCTGCAAGGGGCACTGCAGAGAGAGAAAAAGGGCGTCATACTGAAGCCGATGCCGTGAAGAGTGATTTCTTGGACCTAAAACGCGCGATTTTTGTTGTTGGAGAAAACAACGTTATTTTAAGCCTAAGAAAGCCGCTCTCAAAGCACTGTCTTGACTAGAAGTGCCGTTGTTTTCCGTGACATTTTAATCTAGTGCACCTTGTAGCTATTACCTCCAAATGGTGTCTCGCAGCCAATATCACGTCGCTTGACGCAGCTCTATATCCTCCAACTCCCTTGCCCAATTTTATTGATTTTTTTCGCACCTAAAGGTGTAGTGCCTATTTACCAAATGACAGGCTTCAGCATCTAGCGCCGTTAACCATTATTTAGTTCTATGTAGCACTTGATTTCAAGAAGCGAAGGAATGCGCAAAGAAATTTAATTTTACACAACAAACTAGCCACGTGCCTCCTTAATTATTGAATGTAAAGTTGGTGCGTCCACGTGCACCAGGGAGCAAGTGGTCAAGCTTAACGATATCACTGTCATTAGATGGTGTCCATCTAGCGGCGGTTCAAAATCTACGTTTCAAAACGGCAGATATATAGAAAAAGGCGCCCGTGATGTCGTTAGGCTTAGCTTTACCCCTTGCTTCCTGGTGCACGTGGGCGTACCAACTTCACACTCAATAATTAAGGAGGCACGTGGCTTGTTTGTTGTGTAAAAAGAAATTTATTTGTGTGTTCCTTCGCCATTTGTAAGTAAGGGCTAGACAAAATTAGATAGCGGCAAGTGGCTAAAGATGCTGCAGACTGTCATTTGGTGGCAATCTCCTTTTAAATCTACAATCCCCCTTTAATGAATCTGACAAAAAGTTCGCAAGTTATCGTGCAGACAGACCAAATGACAGACGGACATACACCGGCACAGCATTTGCAGCGTTTCGTACTACGGCTCCTCTAAAATAAACGGCCGAAACAAAGTAGTGCCATCAATGAGTGATTCGAACCATAGATTTGTAACTTATCGCATCTTACCTCTTCCAAGCCTATGCGAGGCCCTGGCGGTAGATGCGGCTACTAACACCTCTGATAACGGTTAGCCGCCGTGCAGCTTCGAAGGCAAAAGCATTATGAGAGGTATTAGTAGCCGCAACTACCGCTAGGGCCCCGCGTAGGCTTGGAAGCGGTAAGATGCGATTTCTATAGTTTGCTACACATTATATTTGCAGGAAACTGACTGTATGACGCCACGTTTTCTTCCACTACTAATGCAAAAAACGCGTAAATATTTCCTGCAAACATAATGTGGAACAAGCTATAGTTAAGTTTCTAATCTATGGTTGAACTGCATGGAAAATTGCATTTTTATGCAGGTTCGTCAATTCGAACATAAATGAGGGCTACTAATTTTTTGATGCGTTTGTTTCCTTAAATACCGCAGAAGCAAAGTTTAACAAGTCAAGAAATTGATTTAACACTCTACCGTTTATATTTTGTCTTGGGACTAATAATTAAAAAAAATAAAATGAGAAGAGACGACTTGCACATCTCCCACTGCTCGACTGTTTTGACCAGGTGTGAGCATGGGTTTAATTTTTTTCCATTTTAGTGTTTTACATTTTATTTTTCTCAAGGGCTTGTAGCTGTCATGATTTTGTTTTTTGTTTTGTTTAACGAAACATTACATCGGATTTTTTTTTTAATTGCACTTGAAATCGGGGTTAAGGATTCCCCAAAACATTGAGCTTTTATTTTATAATGGTTGTTCCCCGGCGTAACATACGCCGGTCTAGCTGATTTCCGCTGATTCAACTCGGCTCTAATAGTCAGCATTATTGAAGCAATGGTGTTTGTTTTTAATTGTTAGAGCGCATATCCGTTCTCATTGTCGGCCGCTCGCCCTTTTGCTTATTTATTTATTTGGTTCTTACCAGAGCTAAAGCCGTTATGCTATGCGCTCTTTCTACAGACTATTCCACCGCTACTTACACTACCTACCCTTTTTCTTTGCTACCGTGCCAAGAATGAACCCGATCGCCCTCTAGCTGATTGTTCCAGGGTCCAGCTGATTAGCCGGCATTATTGAAGCTTGCTTTGTTTAATCATGAAAAGTTTGGCCTTAAGGCTTCGTCGGGCAGATGACCGGGTACGGTTAACGCTCGCTAAAACCTTTGACCCTTTGAGTTTGCTCATTAAGCGAAATATACATAATGATATGTGACGCTCTGGGGTTCTGGTTCAGGTTGATTTTATTTGGGTTCTGGGCTCTGGGATTTTTAAAAACTTTAACAATTTAAAAAGAGGGCGGAATAAACATTTTTATTGTATTTTTAATGCTGTTATGCCTTTTTTTAAACAATGAAATACAAAATGAATAACTTAATCTAAAACAAAACCCACAATGGTGAAAAAAAACCCGTTACGTTTTAGCCGATCAAAGTAGTGATATCAGAGCCAAAAAGTCCGCCACCAAGTTACTACATCACTTCCCAAGCTAATCCCATCGAGTATTAGATCAAAGGTTAAATCAAAAACCTTTTCGATTTATTGCCACTAATTGCTGTCAACCACTAGCGTTGTCTAGTGGAAGTTTAAATTCTGTGCGCTTCTTTTTCCTGGAAGCGTTTTAGAAAAGCAACAGTATGGTGTGCGATTAACGTCAAACTGCGTCTACATAAACGGTGTGACGACACGTGCAATGCGTAATAATAACGTTGACTTTACACCATACCCGTGTTTTTCTAAATCGCTCGATGGACAAGAAACATGCGGATCTTTCCATTTTAATTACGACGTTACAATAATTTTGATCTTGCTAGCGAATATTTCTCAATTTAGTTAAAATATGTTTAAACCTGAGCGTACAAATTAAACTGGTTCAGAAATTTGTTTTACAACGGCGTCTAGTGGTAAGAAACGGTACTGAAAAGGCGAATTGTCGTTATTTTTTTTTTTTTTTTTTGTATTGTGTAAAATGTGAGATGGAAAGCCAAAATAGGTCGGTTAATTATAAATAAATAAATAATTAAATAAATGCAGACGCAAACCTATTTCCGTTGTCTTTTGGACCGAAAATGTCAGACTTCCTGAACGAGAATTTAAACCACGGACCTTTAAGACCAAAGGCACCAGCGCTACTGCTCAGTCAGCACATCTGACAAGTAGGGCTTCCACTTTTGGTTTCAAATATCGCGTTCAATTCACTACTCAGGTAGTCTGACACTGAAGCCCAAAAGAAAACTGAAGTGGCTTAGCATCTATATTTATTTATTGCATAAAACGCCGACTAGGAGTAAAGGAACGTAATAAAAATTAATTTGTGGATGTGTGGACGTTGTGATGAGTGGTTTCAGTCCGTTGCTTTCCAAGATGGCGGATGGATACTGTAATGGCGTTTTGCTTTGTGTTTTTACTTTTTTAATTGTGACCAAGACAGCAATAGAACTGCCGAAAATTAAATCATGTTATCCTTATGAACTCGTGGTTCTTCAATGTCACCAGAATTTTGCAGTTTTAAAGGAGTAAAGGATTTTTGCTGACCATACACTAAAAATAGCTGACATTCGGTGACGTACCCTTTAATATAGACTTACATTTTATTGAGATGTCTTAAGTGGGACTCAAACCAACGAACTCCAGCTCGCAACGCAGATGATTTTACCGCTCCTACCGGAGAGATGGCTAAGGCGGTAGGAGAGTCTGGGCTGTGATCCAGGGTTTGTTGGTTCGAATTCCAGTAACGCCACCTCAATGAAATACAATTCCATATAAAGCCTTACCGAATCTCGACTATTTTTAGTGTAGCATTTTCGCAGTTGCGCTATTGCGTTTCTTTAAATTAATTTTCAACCGTTTTCAATTATTCTTTGTATATTTCAGAGCGTTTAAAAAGGGCTTATATTTGCAATGCACAAATTAATGTAAATCATATTGTTTAATTAAAAACTATCTATATATATTATATATTTCGCTTAGGAGCAGACTTAATGATGAGGGATTGTTAGGG
>JAHWFP010005349.1:0-12438 GCA_023313725.1 Lithobius niger | reverse complement strand
CCCCCCCCCCCCCCCCCGGCATCACTGCGGGGAGGTGCGGAGAAAAACATTTCTCGTAACTTATGTGGGGCGGGGTGAAACCATTCTTTATTCCAAAATATAAAATGTGTAAGGAGTGAGCGACTTCGTATCCTGACGTCTACTTGATGGCTTGACGGCTACTTATTTTTAGCCGAGACGGTAGAGCGTGGATATAGCCTACAGGTAAATAAAATATTTTATGGTATGGCTCACTAACGACGGGTCGATTTAGAATTTTCTTCTGCAACAAAATTGCCTTAGGATTATCTCACGGAGTAGAAACCATTTTCTCTCTTATTAGTGATCGTAGATTGAATTTAAATAAACATTTTGTCTTTTATGTAACGTGTAGCTTCAATATATTTCTTTTATCACCATTCACCAAGCAGTCTTCGTGCCGTGGAAAGCAGCTTAGCAAGCCGACGAGGCGTAGCGGGGACCGGCTTGCTTCAACCGGCGTTACCGTGAAATGACAGTCGAATACCCGATAATGGCTTAACCCTAACAATGACTCGCCGTGTTTTTCGAGTTGACAAATAAATAGTTATCGCATGAAATAATAGTCCGATATTTTCCACAGGTTCTTGAATGATTACCTGACTTTTAAGCGCTGTAATTTGTTCGACATAGCTACCCGAATTGTAAATATGCGAAGATTACGGTGGTTGTTATCAGCGTAGCGAGAGAATAAGCCGCCATTGTTTTTTCTTCGTTGACACTAAAAGGCGATTCAAAATGCCAAAACGACACCTCAAACCCAGCGTCAGCAGAGGATGCGAAATGTCTCTTACAAATCGACAAACCCGGTGAAATTCGGCTTACGATATGTTTCAAGACTGCCACTTTTGGTGAACTTACGTTTTAAGCGAAGATTTCGATGCGTGTTTGACGAAAAAGCTTACGTTTTGAAAACGATCAAGTCGAGACTAAGCCCCCTGGTCAAGCTTTGTTGAAAAAATAACATTGTTGATTTTGCTTATATCTCGCAATCCTTTATGAAATAGTTGGTTGACATGTTCAATGCTATGAAATATGTTCAAGTGTATTATCTTGTGTGCATTTAAAGTGTATTTGCTTTGAATTTTCCACAATAAGAGGAAATTTTGGTCAAATTTTGGTTAAACTTATAGGCCTAAATTGTGTTCAGTGCATTTGGTTTATTAGTCACTACAGTGCTAATTTTGTGTGAAACTACCCGTGGTTACTCTTAAAATAACAACCGTCAAATTATTGCCGACTTTAGGTGTTAAAATTTGGGAAAATTTTTTTATTTTCCATTTTAAAGGGAAAATTCATCATTTTGGTGCAAAATTGGTACAAATTTGTACGAAAATTTTCAAAGACTTAAGACTTGTGCTACAAATAAGTTTGAATCTACCTTAAGCTTTAAATATTTGCTTAAAATCTAGTTAAATAATGCCTAGAACTAGAAATAATCGTGCTAAAGGCACAGTTCAAGTCTCTTCGAGAGGCAGACAAATTAGAAGGCCAGTAAATCGCCAAGATTTTGTGGAATTCACAGACTTTTCAGTCAGTACTACTAATTTAGACAATACTAATACTACTCAAAATGAATCGGATACAGAATCAGAGTATTCTGATACCATCGACGAGATTGATGATGCAGTAAATTTGCCTCCTCCCAAACGAGATCAATCTCGCTCAGCTAATCGCTCTGCTCAAAATGAGGGTAACGCTAAAGATCGAACTAGATCTAGGTCTCCACGTAATAAACGTACAACTCAGACATCTTTAAATTCCCAAGTACCACTTAGTACTCAGGTACCAATACATAATCAAAGGTCACCCAATAATCAGGTGCACAATAACCAAAACGGGTCATTGAGCCAAAATGTGCCACTAAATCGAAATGTGCTACTACGCCACTAACCCAAACAGTGCCGTTAAATTTAGTAACGCCTCAGCACAATCGGGTAACACCAATCTTAACGCCAACTATGCCTACCTTGCAAATGCAAACAAGCGCTCAAACACCGCTTAATATTCAAGTGCCAACAAATTCGCAAATACCGAATCATTCCCATGTTCCCATTACTCCAAATGTAGTGATAAATCCCCAAATTTCAAATGGAAATCAAACATCGCTAACTTTTACCCCAAATCATAGTAGCGGACAACAGGGTAATATGATGGATGAAGATTACCTTCAAAAGATTTTGGATCATACTTTAGCAGTATGTTTACAATCAAATAGTGATAATCTTAAGGCAGTAAATGATAATCATTTAGAAGTGCTGAAAACTATTACCGAATCAAATCAAACTAGAGGTTCACAAACTAAGTCTAGGCTTTGGGAAGAATTACGTTCAGCCAAGAAAGCTATCCTACCTTTTGCAGGGGATGACTCATTAGACATTTTCGCTTTTGCATTAATGGTCGAAAATTTGCGCACTTTAGATCCTTCACTACAGGATTCAGAACTAATTTCAGCTGCATGTAGTAAATGTACAAGTCCAGTTGCAATTTATTTAGCCATGAATCCGCATATAGCCACTTCCCGAAATTGGGACAGCTTTAAAGAAATTGTAATCGATAGATTTGGTTGCGTAGGTGAAATCGTCACCCCTACGCCGTTCCACACGGCGCGACTCAAACAGGGAGAAACTATCGAACTTTCGCTGCCAGGCTAGAGAAAATGGCTTCACAACTTTGGAGAATTAAATCTTCCGATTCGGATGCACAGCGAGCTTTTAAACAATTAGCTAAGGATGATGGTATGCGTTCAGTATTTTTACACGCCATGCCACAAGAAATCGAAACTCATGTAACATCACAAATGCATAGGATACGTATAATTCAGCCATTTATAATCGTTCAGTTTTAGCTGGATTCCAAGGCGATGAAAATGATCGTAACTCAAATAAATCAGGCACTAAACAAATTTCTAATACGGAAGTTAACAATTTAGCTTTTGGCACAATGCTAGATAAAATGAATTCCTTAGAGAAAGGTATGACTAAGCTTAGTAATGCTAACGCTAAAGCTAAAAATGTTGAAGCTAAAGTTAGTGCAGTAAACAGAAATGTAAACCAAGTCAAAACGTGCTACCATTGTTTAGCCCCAGGCCATTTGAAACGAGAATGTCGTACAAAAGACGAAAATTTACAGCTAGTCCGACAACGTTGGGAAAAGGCTAAACAGGAAGGAGGATTTCCAACAAATAAATCTAACAATAAAAACAGTCGCGGAGGTAATCGTTACAGAGGAAATACCCATGGTAAATGCGGAAATTATTTTTCTGGTTTTGACAATAGGGATTCTATCCAGTTCAACAAGAAAAATAACCCTTACTCATTTCAAGCTAACACTAGCAATAATGGTAACAATGGTTATTATAACGGGCAACAAAATCAAAATTACGGTGATAATAATCACGGTAGAAACCAAAACCAAAATAGAAATCAAAATCAAAACCAAAATCAGCAACGGCAAAATAACAATAGCCAAAATCATGTTCCAAACACCCTACAGTTGTAAACAAGAGCAATGACTCATGTCAAAACGGTTGCAATTAAAAAAACGAGTTGTAGTCTGAATGTGGACAGGGATTCAGAACTAAACTTAAATCAGTCAGAACAGAGCAATAATGACGATCAAAATCCACACGTCAGCTCAGTTCAAGCTCAAACTCCTGTTAATCAAACTAATGCTGTAAATAATACTCATTCTTTAAACATAAAATGCGTTTCATTATTTTCTGACGAAGATACAAATAAACTAATGCTTAATTTCTCCTCAAACGTTGAATGGCACCAGCAAAAACTTGCTTTGCCAGATCGTACATTAGCTTTACCACGTTTAGCATCATATTTTGGTAAAATTCCATCAAAATATGTTGCGAGGTCTATAGACAGTAATAAATATCTCGTAAATGAATATACAAATGCTTTAAACACATGATAAATATGATTTAACTTGTGACTCAGTAATAGTAACTCTATTTAAGGATGGTTTAGATTCTACAAATTTTCATTCAGAATTAAACCCAGTTGATACTAAAAAGCCGATAGTTATTGATTTATTAGGTAATGAACGCACAGTTCAGTTTAAACATACGGATGATTCATTTTATAAAGATAGAGTTAAAAAGCCTTCCGGCACTTCTATTGGTATTTCACCAACAACGCAGAAAGATTGGAAAATTAGAATTCCAACAGTTGTAGGAACGTTTGAACCTACAATCTGTTTAAAATGTTGCCGACCAAAATGCGTCACCAGTGAAACATTCATCGTTGGGAGAGCGAGGAAACTTGCTCACGAGCATTTCCGCTCAACCGGGCAACAGATGGTACAAGCATCACCATCTAGCAACCGAGGTTGATACTAGCCACGAGTCGGAGCAGCAAGGAGAAGCATTGGTCAACTCGGAGCAAACAGCGCCTAACGCTGATAACGTTCAAGTGAACACAGTTCTAAATAAAACTAAGGTTAAATATTCACGTCCACACTTAGTGTTTGACGTTGGTAATAGGCCAGAAATCTGTTTATTAGACACAGGTTTTTCACTTTCGTTAATTACGAACACAGTAGCACAACGCATGCTCAAGAATTTTAGAGTTAAATGTACTTTAATTCCAATGACCACACCAGTCAATTTGGTTGGGGTCGGAAATCGTCAGATTAAAACCGACAGGAAAATAGTAACAACTATAGAAACGTGTGAATTTTCTAGAAATCAAGAATTTATTATTGTTTCTGATGGTTTCATAACATTTCAGTGCTATTGGGATACGATTTAATGTCGAATAAATCAGATTCGTTAGCATTAAATTGCCCAGATAACGCCTTAACTATAGGTGATTTAAAATTTCAAATGTCATCTACACCAGAATTAGCTCATGTTGCTTATAATCAAAATAAGGAAATAATAAACAGGGAATTTTATAAACCCAATCACATTTACGTAGTGTCACTTAACGTAGCTACAGATGTAGAAACCGATGATAATCCTAAATCTACAAGGAATTGTACACCTAAACAACATTTAATAGATATAACTGTATCCTTGTTAAGAGACGAAATAATTCCATCAAATTGTGAGAGTAGAATAACCGGAAATTTACATTTTCCGTATCCAGAAATACAGACAGGAGTATTCCAACCTGAAAACGGCGAATTTCCTGTACATCTTGCTCACAGTCTTGTTAACACAACTCCCACAGGTATTATTCCAGTCATGTGCATAAATCTTAATGGATTTGACGTAGAACTAAAAGCAGGTACTATCCTGGGTACGTACACGACAGCTATTATCGAATACGAGGATGACGCTTAGTTAGTTTCGTCAAATGCAAATTTGCCCACCTCAAGTCCCATTGAGAAATCGCAAACCGCAAGTCCCATCGAGGAACCTCAAGTCTCATCGAGATTTCCCAAAACTAATCCAAACCGAGTAAAAAGCTCATCAGAGGTGCCAGTTAGTACCCTAACTGACGCTCCCAAGCCCAAATCTAAGGCAGAACTCGATGCGGAATGGAAAATTTTAAAAATAGGTTCACGTTTCCAGATTTAAACAGGGAGGAAACGGGAGAATTTCTAGATATGCTTAGAAATCACCATGCAAGATTCATTTTCTAAAAACAATTTTGATCTAGGATGTTACGAGGGATACGAAGTTCCTATAGGTACTGGCGAATCACAACCAGCAAGTTCTAAAATGTACCGAGTTCCATTTCACCAACGTGAATTATTGGATAAATATATTGACGAAATGCAGAGAGTAGGAATAATCCCAGAAGGAAAATCGGGATGGTTATCTCCTTGTCTAATGATAAAGAGAAGACCAACTGGTTATCGTGTAGTCATAGATTTACGCGGCTTGAATTCTGTCGTGAAAAGTGTAAGTGTTCCAACACCCACTGTGACAGAAAGCATGGCTCACCTTAGCGGAAGTATTTTACACGCTTAGACTTTAAGTTCGGATTTATCAACTTAAATTAGCGGAATCTGTTAAACCTAAGACGTGCTTCTCTGCTAACTCTAAAACCTATTTTTTTAACCGGCTCCCAATGGGCCTTAAAACAGCGCCTGAGCATTTCCAATTTTGTGCACAACAAATATTTGCAGACGTGCTAGGAGCCTAGTGTACCGTCTATCTTGACGATTGTCTCCTGAGTAGTCCATATCTTAAAACTCACATCAGTCATGTGAATCAAGCACTAGAACTAGTCGCTCGTTCAGGACTAAAACTCAGCGTTTAAAAGTGCGAATTTGCACGCAAAAGGTTAAATTCCTAGGCTTTGTGTTAGACGAAAACGGGATACAACCCGATAGTGATAAAACAAAGGCTATGCAGCACTACCCTACGTCTAAAACACCTAAGCAAGTTCGTTCATTTTTAAGTATGGTAAATTTCTATAGGCGACACATTTCTTTATTCGCCGAAATGTCACAGATTTTGTCTAAACTAACACGGAAAAACTGTAAATTTCTGTGGGTCGAAGATGAAGAAAGAGCATTTAAAGAACTTAAGCGAGCTATGATAAAGGCTGCTAGCTTAAACACCCAGATTTTTCTAAACCCTTTTTCTTAGAAACTGACGCTAGTGGAGCAGCGATCGGAGGTTGTTTAAGTCAATATCACGGAGGTATAAACTATCCGTTAGCCTACACTTCCCGAACCCTCATGGAGGCCGAACGGAAGGGACAACTACTACAAGGGAAATTCTAGCGATTATACATTGTATTGATTCATTTCGTTGCTATTTACTTGGTAAGATGTTTTTCTTAACTACGAACCACTTAGCAATTTGCTATCTTTAAGTAGTGTAATACTTCCTGGTTCACACGGAAGTGACGTCACAGGGGGTAATGACGTCATAACCCCCACTCATGACGTCACTTCCGGTCCAAGATGGCGGCTTCCATAGGAGGTCGATCCAAGATGGCCGAGCCCCAAAATGGCGTCTAGAGCCCCTCAGTGTCGTCACAACCCCCACTTGTGACGTCATAATCCCCACTTATGACGTCACTTCCGGTCCAGGACGTTACAACCCTTCTTGCAAAATGCTAAATGTCCATGCGATCATCATTTACTACTGTTCGATTCTAACCAAACACTAAGGTAGGTAATGAAATCATAACCCTCACTTCCGGTCCTACGTCACAGGGGGTAATGAGGTCACAACCCTCATTCATGACGTCAGCAAGACTGTAGGTGGCGCCCTCGAATAGCAGGTGTGAATCAATAAAAGGCGAAGTTGAATGCTGTCAACTCACATTCCGCAGCCAACATGTCTGAAGATCTGTTCACTCCATCAGGTCGTGAAAGTACGTTCGTGGGAAGATGGGAGCACGAGGGTACTCTGGAACCACGTAAAATGGCTGAAGCTGGATTTTTCAGGTGTGGAGACAATGTAGATCGAATGTTTGGCGCCTCAGATACTGTGATGTGTGTACACTGCGAAACTCGAATTTATCACTGGGAAGCCAACCAAAACCCACTGAACGTGCACGTAAAGAAGAATAAGTACTGTTTATTCCTAAAACAGTTTCCAACAGGTAATGATTTCCTCGAAACTAGAGAGAAAGATATTATGTACCCCCGTGGTCGTGATGAGAGTGATCGTTCAGCACATACACCACGAGCTCGCTCGGAAAGACCCTTGCAAGCAGAAAGACAACAGATTCGCAGATCTCGATCTATTGACTTTTAATCTGCATGCGCCTCAGGAACACTTAAAGAAAGAATGACGCAAGGTGAGTGCAGCATACCTACAGAGGACTCAGTACCGACAACAATGGCAGTAAGTTTGAAGTTAAAACACTACTTGGAGGTTATTCTCCTACTGGTAGTAGTGATCGACACGGGACTGTTGTTATTCAATAATCTCCGAAATGTATACGTCGAGGACTGTGCCAAAACCGAAAACAAAAAAACTGCTGTATCACATTGTACCCTGAAAGAAGACAAAACCGATTGTTTACATCAACATTACGTGTCGGATGACCTAATATTATCAACGATGTGCGAAGATATCGACGTATTTGTGAAGGTTACTAACATAGATAAGCAATGCACCTTTAATCTCACTTATTATGAGTCGGAAACACTATATGTCCACGTCAAAGCTTTAATGGAACAAGTTGTAAACACGACTAAAGTATAAATAAAAAATTATCACGCTCCTCTTTTGCTTTTTATTTTTATTTCTTCTTCCTATCTTTCTCTTTGGTTTTATGAATGGAGTCTTGTTACTTCGAGTGGGTGAATTCACGGGTGACGTCACAGATCGCAAATGACGTCACGAGAAAAATTTGCGAAGTGCCTGGTTCTATTACAACTCTCAACCTAACAAAGTGGTATTTGAAAAACATACCACATACGGTATGCTTTTCAAATAACTGAAAAGCTATACGTGAGTTTTGTTTTGTGTGTGTTTTGTGTTTTGATACTTTGTTGGTCAGTATAAGCTGTCCAAAAGTTTAACCAACAAAGTTATAATTTTACTTACTTAGTGGAGCGAAACCAGAGTACCCGGAGAAAACCACTCTCATGATTGTATTTAATCTTAAAAAAAATATTAACAAAGACCAATCATGAGGCATGCAATTAAAGTCGAATATAGCTAATAAAAGTGTAAATTTACAGCAACTACAAATTTTGAATTGATAAAGCGAATTTTGAAAAAAGAATTTAATTTTGTAAAGCCGACATTCATTCATCCTCTCATACATACTACATACACACCCCTCAGTCCCTTCTCTTAATATCATAATGCATTTTAAGAATACATTTTGATATTAAGAGGAAAAAGCCCACAAAGTGTACCTTTCCCGGTGTGCACCCTCTAACCATTTATTCAAAAAAGCAAGCTATGTGTGTGTGTTTTTGGACTATAAAGTATAGTAGCCAACAACGTCCATTTATCCTAACCCTTGGTTAAAATAGATGGGAATAGTCGTCTACTATACGTTATAGTGTGTGCTTCTTTTTCTTTTTTTTTGGATTTTCTTTTCTTCACACATTGTTTTCTGGGGGAGGCCGCCGGCGACGCAATGTCCAGGATGGAATTACTAAGAATTAGAAAAAAACTGAAGCCTTACTTACTCGCCGTAATGCAAAGAAGCAAATAATGAAACCAAAACAAATTCTGTACCGATTCCACGCTGTCAGTGTTGGTCAACGGACGTGGCTGGTTGCCCGTCGACGCTTTTATCCTATCCCAAGCCCCTGACAGATCACGGTCAGTGAATGGGAGCGTAGGTCTTTGTGGAGGCGGCGTCGGCGGTGATGACGGCGGCGGTGGTAAAGTCAAGACAGGTGGAATGGGTGATTGCACCCCACCTACCTCAACACCACCACCTAGAACAGCCGCATTGTTAATGTTGTCATTGGCCATCGTAACGTAATCCAAGGCGCGGAGGCAGACGATGTACGCCACAGGCTTGTAGAGCACCAGCGAGGACAGCGACCGTAACCACAACGACTAGTTGCCACAACATCTTTAGTCCGAGTGAAATCTAAAAGCAAAACTTTGAATAGACGCGACGCTAACGGTTTGAGAAGGTCGCTAAAGGTTAAGTAACAGGGAGGGGTCTATCGTGAATGAACCCATTATCAAATATGTCAACTCGAACGGAAGTCGGAACAGGATTTGTTTAGAAGATGGTAAAAGGAAATGACGTTAACTAACCTAATGCACTACATTACAAACGGCGCACTGTTGACAGTGGGAGCAGAGATCAGCCCCTACCCCTACCCAGTCCTCCCTCAAATAGAGCAGCGTCACTAATGGCACGTTGCACTAAAAGTAAACACAAACAGTCCTATTTTTGAACAGTTTTTCACTCTAGTTATTTAACGTTTGACAATATCCCTAAAAAGAATACCTACGTTGGTACAAACGAACCTCACCATCGACATAAATGTCGTTTGGTAGTAAAGCGGCATCTAATAAAGTACAGATAAATGTAGTCAAACAATTTAAAGATCCCAATCTAAAAACGAAAGTAATATTTACTAAACTATTACTTCACTAATTTCATCGAGGTTTACCGATACGCCTGTGGCGATGCTAGGATCGCCAGCCTATACAATAAAAAAAAAAGAAAATTATAAATCGATCGTAAACGTTCGCCTAATAGCGACTGTATAAAAAAATACCTACAAGCAGTTTCTTAACCACGCCATGAACGCACAGCCTGCAAGTCATTTTTGCAGCACGAAGACCAGTTGAACCACGATATATATTCCTGAATTACGTAACCAACTCGAGTCGGTCAAGGGTTGCAGCAGCTCAAGGATCAAACCACGATGGCCACTATCAAACTGAACGGATTATATTCTATAGGCGACTGTTACAAAGGCTCCAAATATGCGCCAATTCAATTAATTGATACATTCTCGATTTACGTGATCAACTCGCGTCGGTTAAGGATACATTCGGTCAAGGACTAAACCACGACGGTCGCTATCACACTGAACAGATTATATAATAACAGCAGCAACATTTTTGCAAATATGTACGAAAGAAACGATAAGGCCTGTTGCTAAGGCTGCAGTAAAAGGCTTGGGAACCTACTGTTTGTGTCAATAGGCGACTGTTGCCAAGGCTCCAAATCTGCGTTAATAAAACCGATTCAATTAATTAATATATTCCTGTTTTACGTGATCAACTCGTGTCGGTCAAGGGTACGTCCGGTCAAGGACTAAACCTTGGCGGTCGGTATCAAAACTGAACGGATCATATAACAACATCATCAGCAACATTTTTGCAAATATGTACGAAAGAAATGATAAGGTCTGTTGCTAGGCTGCAGTAAAGGTTTTGGAACCGACTCTTTGTATCAATAAACTAATTGAACTAATTAAATTACTGTAATGTAAGATGCACATTAAGAGCTACGACTGATACAGACATCAATTTAAGTAAACCTGATCGTACTTACTGAGGGTCAAACACTGTCTTTAATCGATTGATACGACATTAATCTCGATCGTATCGTAATTAAGAACGTGGTAAACACCAAAGGTTGCCAATTTTCTAGGTATATAAGCTGCGTTATTCCAAGCAGAAAGCCGTACTCGACCACTACCAAGCTACGTACGATCCAGCTATGGGTAAGTTGATAGACATTCATTTTTATCTTGAAATCAGGTTTAAAAAAGAAATATTAAGGTAAAAATCAAAGTAAAAAATAGTACAATTTGGTTTCTTTTCTGTCTTATAGGTATAAAGTATTATTACTACAATTCGTTATTAAATTATTATTTTTATCATTATTATTAGAAATAATACTAATCAGTATGTCATTGGAATTAGGACATAACGTAAATATTAAGGTGTACAGGTTGAACAATTTTATTAGAATTAGTATTCAAAAGTACCATCACGAAGGTAGCGCAACCTCTGACGGAGTTTGCATATTCGATCAAGACTGGCGTAACATTAGATGAATAATGCATAATGATTAATGACGGTCACGTGACTCGAACCTGCCTTTAAATAGCGTATATGTTAACAATAATGACGGTCACCCGACCTGAGTTAACTCTCGAATAACATATATACGCTAGTATAATGACGGTCATGTGACCCGAGCGTGTTCATTGGTAGTAGTATTATTGGTACTAATAATAATGACGTTGATAATAATAACTAATAGCGATAATAATATATATATTCATACACAATAATAATCACTGCCATTCTGCCTCCCAGACGTCAACCATGACGGACGTGCTTACAAACGATCCAGTCCCGGTGAAGATGGCTGTAAAACGTCGTAGGTTACCGGCTGTGGGGACCAGCCTAACATACAGTGCTCAAATATGCTTAACTCCTATTGAAAAAAAGAACTGTGCCAGTGTACTGGAGCTACTAGCTAGTGAATTTCAGCTGAAAAATTACTGCGTAGGAAAGCTGCAGCACGCAATGCTCAAAATCTACTTGAGATTTGCCTCCCCTGTAAACCAAGATGTTGTGTTGAGCATAATCAAGTCGATTTCGGACAGTGCATTGTTCGGTATCACCCCTTTAAAGACCAAAACAACACGCAAAAATTGCCTGATAGACCTATATAAAAACGACAACGATCCGTGCGAAAACCTATCCGATGACGGCAAATACACCCTACCTTTTGACCTTCTATTTCCGAGTTGGTTGTCTAAACATCAAAATGGAGAGTGTGATATCAGAGACAGTTTTTTACTAAAGTTTTCCGAACATTATTCCTACATATCAGAGTGCATCAATGCACCAACGTTCTATAATTCGAGTGTAAAAGAGTACCTGTAAAAACATGCATTAAAACAGCTGGATCAGAAAGTGCAAAAAAAAATTGTGTTTAGATTTGTGTTTATTATTAATATTAGCTTAGTTTCTTAAGAATATAGAAAAAAGGTTACTCCCATCGAAGAACTCTTTAAGCCACTCCTGGTCTGAACTAAAGATAA
>JAHWFP010005348.1:20160-34949 GCA_023313725.1 Lithobius niger | reverse complement strand
GAAGAAGATCACTGTGTGGGCATGGAAGTGTTGTTTGAGGCGGACATTGACAGAGATAAGGGGGTGGGTGTGACGGATGCGGGAGTGTAGCTTTCAACATTTGTTCGTGGAATGTGCGGGGGGCCGCCAACAAACTGGAGGAGATCGAGGCTCTCAGTGTTGATTTTGATATTTTGGGACTCTTGGAGACTAGGCTTCCTGGTGGATCATCCCCCTACCTCCCTGGCTTCAGTGCTATAGCAGGCCCTGGTGGCTCTACTGTAAGGGTGTTTCTGAGGTGCAGGGTCCCCTTCCTTTTGTTCTCCTACCCTATGTGCCCTGGAGTGGACACTTGTGTTTGTAGGGTCTGGTGGAATGGTGTCTGGTTAACTGTGGGTTTTGTCCATGTGACGGGGCGGGTTTCGGCTCTCGATTGGAATGCATGGTTGGGGTTGCTTCCCAGACCGTTGGTGCTGGGGGGTGACTTCAATGCACACCATTGGCTCTGGGGTGGTCGTGCATGCAATGCTATGGGGCGTATTCTGGCGGATTCACTGGACCGTCAGGGTCTTGAGATTGTGCAGGATGGTACCCCTACCTTCATCCGGAGGTACGGGATAGTGATTCAAGAGTCTGTATTGGACGCCTTTTTGTGTACTGCGGGCCTCTCACACTCCTTCGCTTTTCAGGTTTCACAGGATCTGCGAGGGAGTGACCATTTCCCGGTGGCCCTCTGTCAGTTCCCTGGAGCGAGTGGTGGTTTTTGTGTAGGTGGGGTGCGTGGGCCGGGGCGTCCTGATGTGTCTGCGGGCACTTTTGGCAAGTGGTCGGCTCGGTGGATTGTGGGAAAGTCTGGGTCGGTTAGGAAAAAGTGCAGCAGGTCGGGTCCCATTTGGTGGACTGCGGAGTGCAGGAAGGCTGTCTGCGACCGCAGGCGGTCCTGGCAGAGGTTCTGTCGTTCCCGGACTGATGAGAGGTGGTTCATTTTTGTGGCAGTCTCGGCAGAAACGAGGTTGACACTCCGGAGAGAGAAGGCCTCGTTCGGGCTGAGACTTTGTGAGAGGCTGTCTGCCGGGGTTCCTCCAGCAAAGGTGTGGAAATTGATCCGACCTCAGGACCCACATACTTCTGTGGCGTGGGTCATTGGCCCAGGTGATGTTGTGCTCAGGGGCACCTTGATGGCGGAAGCCTTCAATGAGAATTTTTCTAGTGTGTTCAGGTCCCCTAAGGGGCCATCGCCTCCGGCTCTCCAATGGGGGAACTCCGCGGTGGCTGACGTACCGTTGACGATCCACGAGTTGGAGGCCGCTCTTGCGGTCTGCCGTGCAACGGGAGCCCCTGGGATTGACCGCATCAGGTACAGCCATTTGCATAGCCTTGATAGGGCGGGTTTAGATAGTCTGTTGGAGGTTTTTCAGGGCTGCTTCAGGGGTGGCCAGGTGCCTCCGACCTGGTTGTTCTCCATCCTGACTCCGGTGCTGGGCAGGGGGAAACGGAGGTCTGCTGTTGAGAGTTACAGGCCCATCGCCCTCTTGTCCTGTGCCCGGAAGCTGTACGAGAGGATTTTGGTGGGTAGGCTCAATAGTGTCTTGGAAGGCTCCGGTGGGCTTTACAGGGCCCAGTTTGGGTTTCGGAAGTTGCGTGGGGCGCAGGACGCCATGCTGTACTTGGAGGCTGGGGTCAGAGAGGCTTGGCTGCACGGGAAGATAGCGGTTGCCGTCTTTCTCGACATTAGAGCGGCCTATGACATGGTGGATGTGGCTTGGGTCAGAGCGGGGATGCAGGATTTAGGGGTGAGTGAGAAACTGGGTGAGGCGGTTCTATCGCTGTTGGGTGAACGCAGCTATGCGACGAGAGTTGGTGGCTTCTGGTCAGGAGTGAAATCCACCAGCAGGGGGCTGCCGCAGGGGAGTTGCCTGAGCCCAACTCTCTTTGCGGTGACAATCAATGCTGTGCTCAAGGAGCTAAGCTTCTCTTGCAACGTTGTGGCTTATGCCGATGATGTGGCAGTGTGGTTAGTCGGCACGGCTGTCCCAGTGCTTGTCACGTCTCTGGAAAAAGTCATTAGCAGGGCTATGGTTCTGCTGGCTGATCGGGGCCTTTGTCTCTCACTCCCCAAGACCGAACTTCTGGTGTTCTCGAGGACTGCTGTAGTACCGGCCACCCTGCGTGTCGGGGGTGTGGTGGTGCATGCGGCATCTAATGTCCGGTATCTGGGTTACAGGTTGGACCCTCAGCTGAGTTGGCTTGCTGATGCTGGGGTGGTAAGAGAAAGTATCGCTGGTAGGCACGGCGTCCTTAAGTCTCTCGCTTCTAACCGCGCGGTGTTGAAGAGGTCGGTACTCTCTGGGTTATACAGGACGTTCATTCGGTCCTGTGCGGACTTCCACTTGCCTTTCTTGCTATACTCTGGCAGTGCAATTAGGAGTGTTCAGGTCGCCCTGAATGGGTGCCTGCGCACGGTTACTGGGTGTTTGCCTTCCACCCCGGTGGCCGCACTGCTAGTGGAGGCTGGGGAGGTGCCAGTAGGGATCAGGGCTAGAGAGACTCTGTCGGCCCTCTGCCTTCGAGCGGTGGCAAGGGGTTGGGGGGACCCCGTCGCTATGCTTCTGGTCAGGTTCTCTGCAATGGGTCGGTGGGCGCGGAGAGCTCTTGGTGCTCTTGGTCTGGGTGCTACCCTTCTCAAGGAGAGGGGTCTTGGTGGTTTCCCAGCCCCAAGGCTCGTTGTGGGTGGGTGTCCATGGTCCTGGTGTGGGGAGGTGTCCCCTCTCTTGTCCTGCCAGTGTTCGGTGGCGGGTGACCAGGACTGTGTGGAGATTTTCAGCGATGCCTCCTTCCATGAAGAGGTCTGGGAGGGTGGGGCGGGAGTGTATGTCTCTGAATTCCGTCAGGAGTTCAGTTACTTCCTGCCTCGCCTCCCATCCGCCTTCCTGGGAGAACTGGTGGCGATTTCGATTGCCATTGATATTGGCTTAGACTTGCATCTGCGCAGCTTCAGGGTCCTCTCCGATTCTGCTGCTGGGATAAAGTGCCTCCAGTCTGCTTTCAGGTCGCTGGAGGTTAGTCACCCAATTGTCCTTGAAATTGGTCTGAAGCTTGCCGGTGCTCTTCGGAGGGGTGTCAGTGTGGGTATACGGTGGGTCCCCGGGCATTCTGGGGTATTCGGGAACGAAGTAGCTGATGACCTTGCCAAGAGAGGTTTCGTGGAGAGGCGGAATTCCGTGGTGTTTCCGGTCTCTCCCAGAGATCTCCTTCCGGTTCTCAAGAGTATAACAGCGGATGACTGGCAACGAGAATGGGATTCGGGCGAGGTTGGACGGGCCCTGTACAGTATTCATCCCACTGTCGGGGACACTCGCAGCCTAGATTGTCTCTCCAGGAGGGATGCAGCAGTGATCTCCAGGCTGAGGACCGGTCATTGCCTTCTGAGGGCGCATGCGTTTAGACTGGGGTTGTGTGGTTCGCCCATCTGCCAGTGTGGCACAGAGGAGGAAACTGTAACACACTTTCTCCTGGTCTGTCATCACTGGGCTCAGTACCGGGGCCAACATATGTTGAACTGGGGCTGCGACCTACAGGAGGTTCTTGGTGTCTTCCCGCACAATCCAGCGGCCGGTGTCTCACTACGACAGGTTGTGTTGTTTTGTAGGCAGACAAGGCGGTTTGAATAGTAGGTTGTATATGTAGGTTGTATATGTAGGTTGTATATGTAGGTTGTATATGTAGATTGTATATGTAGGTTGTATATGTAGTGGTTTAGAACTGTAAATCAGGGCTTAGGTTAAGGATTAGGTTAAGTATTAGATTTTAAGTTGTAGATGTGAGCGTATGACTTTTAGGTCTGTAGGCTCAAGTAAGCAATAAAGTAAAGTAAAGTAAAGAAGTCATAAAAAAAAATTCACGCGCACGATTTTTGGAGGCGCGGACGCTCCTGTAAAACAAAGGTTTTTTTTTTATTTGCCCTTAGCCAAGTTAATCTCACCGAATAATACTCTGTACGTTAAATGCAAACTTGAAGATTGCTACCGCGAGTAGCACAATGTTCTAGTTTTCATTTAACTTTTCGAAGGTTAAACTTTCGGAACTTCATGTTGCCCAGCAACCACGATTCGGTTGAATTGAACGTCGTTGGTAGTTTTAGTATTGTGATTTGTTTTGGTGGTGTTTTGTTGTGCTAATAATGCAGAATAACGAAATTCCTAACAAACAACAACATCACTGATGAGCAGTTTATCTTCCTCAGCGAACAGTTGGCACGACTTATTACTGGTGCTGCGAGTATCTTCTGTTGGCCGCAGAGGCTAACCTGGTGCTCAGCAACAGACCGAGAGACTTATCAACCATGTCCTCGATGCCACCTAGCAGAAGTAGACAATAGAATGATGCTACACCTCCAACAAGCAACAGGAAGATGTAGGATACCGATGCAAGGGACAGGGTCAAGACCACCGAGGTGGGCGACAGGGACAGGGCCACCGACGTGGTGATCCGCCCATGTATCTATCATTTCATTCATTTGAAAACGTCAGAAACATGGATAGGTTTCGATCTGGAAAGAAGTTCAAAGAGATTCCGATCCAACACAGCTGAGACTTCAGCGCAGCGAAGCCCTTCGCTTATTCCAGTGGTTTTCAACCTTTTTGGGTTTGCGGCACCCATTGATGGTTATCATAAGTCCCGTGCCACCCGTCAGGTTGCCTATTGTTGTATAAATTGCCCGAGCTGGGAGGTTAGCGGGGGTGGGGGGATATAGGTCTATGAACTGATATTTTAATTAAGCAGCGGTACCGGCATATGAACTTGCAGTTAGTTGCAGCGATAAGTACTACTGAAGCATGCAGGAGTGCCAAAAAATGAATGTGGCAGATTCGTGAAATAAACTCTCAAGTACACCAAGCCCTTGTGAGTCAAAAGCTACTTCGGCTCGTTTCCTTTACTTCAAACCACGTAACTGCAACCACGTGCACTGTAACTATGTGCAAATTTACACCGGTTTTTTTATTTGTGTGTCGGAAAATGGCATAATGGCAAATTATATTTTTTACTTGCTTTTTTTTTGCGACACAGTCTCGCGGCACCCCCAGACAACTTTCGTGGCACCCTGGCTACCACTGGCTTATTCCATGTATTCACGGGGTACGTCATCAGTAGTTGGAATAGCAGATACGCCATCAGGGATCGTTATATTTGCACAGGAGTGTGGGCACGTTGCATTTAGAGCATCTCCTCAAACGAGAGACCAGCGACATTGCCGCAGTGCAAGTCACACCGCCATCTACCGACAGTGGGGCAAGGTGGCAGTGGCCTGATGGTTAGCATGACCATCTCATGTGCCAGAGATTCCGGTTTTGAGTCCGGCCTTAGCCACCCCTGGCATTTTTGGGAAGAGAAGGGTCCTGGGATGTCTCGTGCTCATGTTGATTGTGGCGTGTAAAAGACCCTACGAATTTCCGATGGGATTTACCTAGAAAAATTGTCCCTCTTTCCTTCTGGTACCATGGAGCGGGTCAAAAAGCTAAGCCTTTACCGACAATACAAAAAAACTGGCTCACTGGCCAACGCAGGTAAATGAACTCCTCAAATTAAATTTTATCGTCAGTCAACTGTGGCGGAACATTACATTTATTTATCGTTTACTGCACAATATAATTTTTTTTTATGAAAAAGTCCAAATTTCTTATTTTTTACCAATCTGGTCAGTTTTTCACGATTTTTGACATTTTTACTGGAGTGCTCATATTTTCACATTTTTAACTCGGTGGCATCCCTGAAACAGGTACAAAAAAACAGCCTTGGAGTGCTGGGCTGTTTACCCTGAAATAACTAACTAACACCTTCATTAACCTGATGAATAATCGACCAGCTTCATCTGAAATTTCAGCACATTCACCGCCTTCTGGGGCATATACAGTTTTTATGGACGTCAAAAACTGTGGTGTAGACTCAAGTCAGTGAAGCAAGAAAGTTGATGTGTACCCATGGCCTGAAGCCACCTGAATCTGCCATCGTCACAGCACGCCTTATCTATATAATAATGTCGGAGGCCGGCTAAAAGGGAGACTAAAAGGAAAACCACTTCTCCCCTCCTCGCGCCCGCATTGAAAATGCACTCTCCCACTCTACCTGCAGCCAAACAGGAGGCAGGCATGAGTGGTCGATCAACTCAATAAAGGTTCAATCTGACAAGACGTCGGGCCGAACAATCCGTTCTCCCCTCCTCGCGCCCGCATTGTAAATGCGCTCTCCCATTCTGCAGCTAAACAGAAGCCAGGCATGAGTGGTCGAGCAATCTGACAAGTCGTCGGGAAGAGTGCCGGAAAAACGTCCCGGGAAATGTGACCGGCCCCTTGCATAGCACGGGCTTCCTCTAGTTTCTACATAAAAAGCGGGTGCCACTCACAACCAAATGCATTTGGAATATGTCTCCGTCCAAAGCACCTGATATCCCAGATCCCAGTAAATAAATGGGGTTGGTAATAAAATACCAGAATCAAACCATTGGTGTCATGCTGCACAACAGATTCATCAGATGCAGGCCATGGATGTTCAGTGCTAATTAATCATGGCTGCTTGGCCTCATGCAAAGGGAAGTGAAAATGTTACGAGCAGGAATTCGCTGTAGCCCATTTACACTTAGTGTCGTGGTTTTTCGATCAGCGTCCTTTGGGTAAAAAAAAAACAAGCGAAGGAATGCGCAAAAAAATTTCTTTTTACACAACAAACAAGCCACGTGCCTACTTAATTATTGAATGTAAAGTTGGTGCGTCCACGTGCACCAGTTAGCAAGCGGTCAAGGTTGACGATGTCATTATCACTCAATGGCACCTCTCTAATGGTTCAAAATCTTGGTTGCAAAATGGTCGATAAGTAGAAAAAAGTGCCCGTGATGTCATTAGGCTTAACTTTACCGCTTGCTCCCTGGTGGACGTAGACACACCAACTTTACACTCAATAATTAAGGAGGCACGTGGCTTGTATGTTTCATGAAAATATATGTATGTGTGTGTGTCCTTCGCTTGTTGAAAGTAAAGGCTAGACAGAACTAGATATCGGTAAATGGCTGTAGATGCTCCAGCTTGTCAGTTGGTGTCAATCTCCCTTTAAGGAGGCATGTGGCTTGTTTGTTTCTTAAAAGAAATGGCGTTGTGCATTCCTAAGCTTGATGCAAGCTAGTACTAGATAGTACTAAATGACGCTAGATGGTGCTATATTCTTCAGACTCGGTGATAACCTATGCACTCTAAATCAATTACACGTTTGGAGCAGACCTTCCAGCGTACGTTTGATAATGAGTACCTCCATTCGTTTGTTAGTCCCGCATTGAGTATATTCTTCCAATTGGTCCGGCAAAATCAAGAGCCAATGAGGAGCAAGAATCGATGAAAATGACGCGAACCACGGCAGTGACGTCACACGCGTTTGAGTTTTATAAAGAAAATGGCCGCTGCCAACGTACTCTGCTGCTTAGTGCCGAGTGAACCGACCCTACCAGGCAGTATATATTCAAAGGTCCCTGAACACGGCTAACGCCCCAATCGTCCAAATCCCACCCCGTGTCTACTCCATGTAAAGTGGGGCAAAAACCCGGTTTGGATTCGGCTTCCTAAAAGTAAAATAAAAAAATGTAATAAATAGGCCTGACAAATAATATTCCCGCGTATAACAAGACGACAAAACGCACGGTAAGGCAAACGACGGGGGAAAAACCCCGCCTATCCTCATTAACCCAGCTGAATCCCGCTTAATTGTCGTTGGCGCTTCACTTTTCTCATCTTTCCGGGACGCTCATCAAGGCAATTCTTAATTCCTGCTTAACGAGACGGCGGGAAGAACATCGAACGAGGGGTAACTAAGCGACGGACGGGAAGAGGGGCGGGCGGCAAGAGTTGCGGGCGAGCGGCGAGTAAGAAGCCCCGCGGCGGCAGCAGAGCGTGAAACGCGCCGAAGAAAGAGCGACGAGCGGGCGGGCGGGCTCGGCATGTGAGCAAATAAAAGGATAGGGTAGAGAAAGAAGCCGAGCCACGTCGGCTCGAGGAGGAAGAAGCGTGAAAGTTGGTTGCCGACATTGTTTACACTAGTTCGGGTTGACGTGTAGCAGGAAGCGGCAGGAAGGATGGAGTCTGATCAAACATCGGAACTCGGGACGGGGAAACAAAGAAGCTCGACCCTTGAACATATGCTTCACCATCGTGAGGCACAATAAGTACAACCGTTAATGTGTACAGCACGGGGGCGCATCGAATACTGTGCCAAATATTGGGGGAATTGCGAGGAGAGGGACGCAGAAATTTCCGAATGGAAATCCACTTGTCTGAAAACGTGAACAATGCTTTTTATTCTTCTATACAGCCGAAAAGGCTACAAGACTACAGCAACGACTTTGTCCGTCCGTCTGCGGTCGCCTTTTCCAGTAGTAGTCAAATGGACTACTTTCAAAAACACGGCAAATTAAAACGTCGTTGCTTCCTTACAGGCTTTATCGACGCAACTTAATGAAATAACTTGTCATTGCGTGTCATTGAGTGTAAACTTGTGATACATTTTCCACTTGTGTCTCTCTCCAGCTTGAGTGGCAGAACACCAGGAAAGCCAGAGAAAGCCAGAACACAAGGAAAGCCAGAGAATGCCAGAATAGCCAGAAAACCAGAACGGCCAGAGCACCAGAGAAAGCTAGAGAAAGTCAGGAAAGGCAGAGAAAATTAGAAAAGCTAGGTCACCAAGAAAGATAGAGAAAACCAGAAAAGTCAGAACACTAGAAAGGCCAGAACACCCAGAGAAAGCCAGAACACCATGAAAGCCAGAGAGAACAGAACAACAGGAAATCCACTGAATGCCAGAAAAGTCAGAACACCAGGAAAGCCAGAAAAACCCGAACACCAGGAAAGTCAGAGAAAGCCAGAAGAGCCAGAACACCACGAAAGCCAAATGAGAAAGCCTGAAGAGCCACAACACTAGGAAAGCCAGAGAAAGCCAGAACACCAAGAAAGTCAGAAAAATCCAGAAAAGTTAGAACACAGAGAAAACCATTAATGTTTCGCTACACCTCTGTATTGTCTTGTTGTAGCATTGTCTTGGTATGATTACCAAGAAGAGCTATGGCAACAAAGAGCTATGGCATAATGAGAATTACTCTGTGGGAAACATACGCAGTCTGACTGCCTTCTTCTGCACATTTCTTGTCTGTGTACAAATCTTACATCATGATTGCCATATGTGATGTTTGGCCCGTGTGTCTCGGTCTGAGGCCGAAGACACACGTTAGAAATAACGACCAGACGTTTTGCATTGTCGTTGTTTGTTGAACCCAGGCCCACCAAAAAAGGCACGGACAGAACTGAATCCACCAATTCACAAGTGACTGAGGTTCCTTCATTTCTTTACCTCGCAGTGCTAAAGCAATTCGCTAAATTACTTTTTTTTTTGCGTTGAATTCAGTCGCCATTTCTAGCACTACATCTTGGAAGTAATTACCACACTCCGTTACCACATGTATTGGAGAAATTTCTTTTCCTCGCTCGCTTCGTGCAGCGCTAGATACATCCAGGCAACGACAAGGGTCACATCCCGTTTCGCCAAATCCCGTTACGAAATTTTAGGCACACGAAATTTAAAACAAAAATCGCGTGTAATGGTCAGACATTATAGACAAACCCCCGTTTTGCAGAATTCCGTTTTGCAGAATAAATTTTTTTTTCAAATTCCGGGCCTCGCTCGCGATGCTGCGCTCGCTGCGGCTAAACACACAACATGAGAAACTGAAACTAATCGCAAATTCCTTCCCGTGCAGGAAGGAAGGAATTAGGCATGCATCTTTAACTTATGCAGTGGTACATTTTTTAAGACTATTTTGATTCTGCGAAACGGGTATTCCCGTTTGGGAAAGGGTAACCATCATGTGTAGGTATAACTAACTATTCTTAAAAGACTTTCATTTGCATTTAAGACTTTCGTTCGTCCATTGTTAGAGTATGCGACTCCGGTGTGGTCACCATATCTCCTTAAGGACATTGGTTTAATAGAATCCGTTCAGCGTAAATTTACAAAGAGTATCCCTGGTCTTCGTGATATAAATTACTTGGAACGTCGTGTGAGGACGGGCCTGGAGTCATTGGAACTGCGCAGAATTAAATTTGACCTTAATTTGACATACAAAATCTTACGCAGTCTGGTGGCCGTTGACCTGCCTCTTTTCGATCTCGCTCCTAATCCCTATGTAACTAGAGGACACCAATGGAAGCTAGCTTTTCAGAGCTCACATCTTGAGTGCCGAAAAAATTTTTTCTTCGTCCGTGTAGTTCCAATATGGAATTCTCTTAGCAGTGAGACAGTAAACATGAACACAGTTTCAGGGTTCCGTAGAATGCTGACGACACAGCCCTTAGAAACCTTTCTGAAGCGCCCTTAAAATTTATTTTTGACTTCATCCCGCCCCATCGGCCCGGTGTTAAGGCCATGCCACACCGCACCGTTTTGTCCGGCTTGTCCGTCGTCCGATGCCTCAAATGTAGCCTGCGGGCACAACGCAGAGCCTCCGTTGCGTCTCCGACTCGTTTCGAAATATTTCATTTCTCTCCGGTTGACGGACCGGTGGAGTTGTCCGTCAGCCAATCAAAATGCTTAGAGCCACAAGTGTCTTTCTCTCAACGCTGGAGACAAAGATGGCGGCTCCACACCAGACCATCGAAAACTACCGAAAATTGAAAAGAGTAATTCTAAAATCAAGTGTACATAACTAATAGCAATACAAGCACTCGCCCAAATTGGTTTTAGTGGCACGTATGACCCCAATTCAATGCGTACCTACAGTTTTGCATTCGGACGATTACATTCCTTTTACTTAGGGGAGGTGGGAATAAAGGGGTCAGCAAGCGTTCTTGGCGGACAGGTGTGGCAGTGTTCTCCGTTTTTGAGCGTTGCTTTGCCGGAGACGGAGCTGGACAACGGAGACGGTGACGTTGTGGTGTGTACGGTCCTTTAGTGGCTCACCACCCTTCCGGCAGCCCTCCACCAAGCTCATTCCGCGTCGTCTCACTCCCCCCCCCCTCCGCTGGACGTTGCGTTCTGGGCGCAGCTACTATCTCAGCCTTGGTCGGTAGATGGCATCGTATGTCCTGCTGGCTGCGCTGCAGATGTAGATGACTGCTTCGTATGTCCTGCTTGCTGCTGCTGCTGGCTGCCTTGCGGATTTTGTGTAATTATATATATAGATTATAGAACCTTGGCATTGACGTAGTGACGACCAAGCATTCTAAACAACAGTTAAAGTACACGTTTTTCCGTCTGTATTGCCAGTTTTCAAAACGTAAATAAATCAATTGGTATTATTCTACCACTCCTTGTCTTTGTTTAAAAATGTTAGCCTTTTAAATCCCCCGTTACATAGAAATAAGGTATTAAATTTCGTGTACGTAAAATTTTGTCAGATTAGTTTTGGCAGAACGGGATTTGTCCGTTAGGCAAAAGTTTTTAATTTGCTTTCTTTTTGGCGAAACGGGATTTGGCGAAAAGGAAGTTCATCACGACGAGACAGTTGCTGGCTCGGTTGCAGAAACAAGATGGCAGCCGCTGACGAAAAAATTTGATCGTGTAACGCAAACACTGCCGTAGTTTACTTTTCTGTTCAGCCGAAACGTCTGGGAAGACTATATAGCACCAATTTTTTCCGTTCTTCCATCCGTCTCCTTTTCAACTCCCGAACGGTACCAAGGGGTGGGGGGGTGGGGGGGAGAGGCTATTCTCGACTTTATCGCTTTCAAATTGCATGCGACTTTTATCAAAAGTCACGTGTCGCAGAATGGGTGAGCCACGATTTTGGCGCTCTTTTTGGTAAAACTGCATGCGATATGAAAAGCGCAACTCGAGCCTAGGGCCCGGATAGAGACAACATTTTATCGCCATTAGATTCAACATCCAAAAATTAGCTAAAAGGAATTTTAAAAAAAATGGAAGTATGAAGCAGAAGTGGCCCACAAGTGACCGGAAGTGGCCGACAAATGATCCCATTATCTATGGAACGGCACCAGATAGAGACAAATGGTTTTCACTATTTGATTCAGCGTCCAAAAATTTGCTAGAAGGAATCAAAAGAAACCGGAAGCGTGAGGCGGAAGTGGCCTACAAGTGGCCGGAAGTGGCTAACAAGTGAGCCCACATATATGGAACGGTACCAGATAGAGACAAACGGTTTTCACCATTAGATTCAGCGTCCAAAAATTAGCTAAAAGGAATTAAAAGAAACCGGAAAAATGAGTCGGAAGTGACCGACAAGTGAGCCCATCATCTATGGAACGGTACCAGATAGAGAGAAACTGTTTTCACCATTTGATTCAGCGTCCAAATATTAGCTAAAAGGAATCAAAAGAAACCGGAAGCATGAGGCTGAAGTGGCCTACAAGTGGCCGGAAGTGGCTGACAAGTGAGCCCATCGTCTATGGAACGGTACCAGATAGAGACAAACTGTTTTCACCATTAGATTCAGCGTCCAAAAAATAGTTAGAAGGAATTAAAAAAAAAAAAAAACCAGAAGTATGAAGTGGAAGTGATCTACAAGTGACTGGAAGTGGCCGACAAGTTAGCCCATCATCTATGAAACGGTACCAGATAGAGACAAACGGAATTTACCATTAGATTCAGCGTCCATAAATTAGTTAAAGTGAAAAAAAAAACCCCGAAAGCATGAAGTGACCCGAACGTGATGGAAGAGTACAGAAGACCGGTTGTGACTAGGTCGTTGCTGTCCCGCCCGTTTGTTTATAGTCATGGTGGCTTTAACGACACCACAAAGCAGCAAGTAGGTAAAGCATTTAAAACACAGACACAAAAAAATTCTATTTATTCATTTCGACTGCCTTAAAATGATGACGTAACGGTCATTTTTCCAGCTATTTGAAGGTGGATGTGGATGCGGTCATTGTTTTTAAGGCCGTTTAGTAACTCTCTGTGTACCAATCCGTCACGGGGCGCTTGTTTTCGTCGTCTGGCAATAGTGACGCGCGCGTGACGTAAGCATTTAAGCAAACAGCTGCAGGCGCTGCATTTGCTGCTAGGAAAAGAAACACACCAGACGCTGCCGCAAATTGATGCTAACTTCTGGCACGGGAGTAGAGGTGGGGTGGTTGGGATTTGCAACTAACCCGCGAGCCAGGTTCCATCTCCCATCACAAACAAGCCACTTTTGGCCGTTTGGCTATTTGTGAGAACATGTTTTACTTCTGCGAACGTTAACAGTTCGTGTGTGGGCTTTTCAGGTTTTCGTGAGTCCATTTTTGGAATACGCAAGCCCGGCCTGGTCACCGTATCTGCTGCAGAACGTTGACCTCCTGCAATCGGTCCAGCGTGGCTTCACACTTCAACTGTTGGGATTTCGGGATCTCTTCCCTGGAGATTTTCGTCTGCGGAGGACGGGTCTAGAGCCACTTGAACTTTGGAGGCTGAAACCAGACTTAATACTCACCTGTACGATTGTTCTCGGACTTTTTCCAGAAGACTTGCCTTTTTTTTGCGTTCATGACTTAATTACAGTTAAACTCGTGGTCATCCATTCAAGCTGCGTGTCCAGACTCCGAGACTTAAATGTAGACGGAATTGTTTCGCGATTAGGTTGGTTGCACCTTGGAACTCGCTTCCTGATGTTACGGTTTGTGCAGTCTCAGTGGGAGCCTTTAAAATAGCCCTTGACAAAGTCCCTCTTTTACAGTTCTTGAAGCGACAATATTAATTTAAATTGTGTTGGAATAGTGTAAGTTGGCTTATTGCCCTTCCGTATTCCAGACCATCTCTCTGTGGTGGTTAAAGTGTATATTATTCTAATTATAGAAAAGCATAATTTAAGTATTCGATTTATGATAAAAATAGCTACACGATCAGTTTTAAAATATGGAGACAATTACATTAAGCACCTTACTTGATACCGACATAATACATTTTTTTAATGTGGTGGACGATTCCATGATAGAAAATAAGAGAAATAATTTCTCCTCCCTACATGACGTCATTTATTACTCTCACTGGTTTGCACTACCGAAGCGTCGGGACAGACCCAAACGCCCTTCTCAATTTCAAAACATTTATTAAGGTTTATCAGGATTAAACACACATACGGCTTTTTGAAGTAACCTACTTAACTGCATGCAATCGTTTTTACATTCTGGAGAGCTATTCTGCAATAGAAAATAGAAGATTAGGTTAGGTGTATTCCATCGGTTAAAACAAACCGGTGGTTTCAAAATGGCGGCATTTCGCTCTAGAGAGCATGCGCAGAGATGGTCAAACGGCCTCGCGTGGAACAATGGGGAAAAAAACGCGAGTCAGACATAGCATTGAGCGATAGCATGGCAGGTATAAAAGACAGTTGTAAATACCAACTAACCCGACTTTTGACTAGGAAAATGAGGAAAGCCGCCCACCAACCGACTTTGTCATGTCTTTTGTCTTGTTTCAGGCAAACTGTGGTGTTTGGCTGCACAAAACGATGTCACCGACACGCACGAGGTTTTACTTTCCCTCGCACAACTCTGCTCCATGCCACCTGAAAAAATCAAATCTAGACTTCTTGTAGTTGAACTAGTTTAATGGCTATGCTACGGACCGAACTATACTTACAATTAAATACTCTGACAAATCTGTCCAACATTTGGAAACACGTCTATATCCAGGGACGTGCTCACAGGGGCAAGTCCCTGGCAGTAGCGTAGCTAGCTTGGTGTGTGCCCCCCTGCAAAAGGTCAAAGTGCTCCCCACCCCCCCAGAAAATAAAAATTTAAAAAGAAATTTCATCACCAAACTAATACAACAACACAGCAAGCGTTGCC
>JAHWFP010005348.1:0-15160 GCA_023313725.1 Lithobius niger | reverse complement strand
TGGAAACCGTCTGTAGACAGCCAATGGGTATAAGAAAAGCGCATTTTCTTCGTCTGGGGGGGCGGGGGGGGGCTCATCGAAAATTTGATGGTTACAATAATGATACATAATAATAATAATAATATTTGTTTGTTTTGAGAACAACTGGAATGCGAAGGATCCTACAGAGCCACTAACACGCATCCAATTTTAATAAGACCTACCCTGGGTGGGGTTAGGAGACAAGACTGGTGACAAGACCAGACAGGTCAACCTTTTTCAGTCCAAGTCGAAAAGTGGAAATGGACGGTGCTGAAATAACCTCTGGCGGCAGGCCATTCCAAGCATGCACCACGCGATTACCCACATTTTCATTACCCCCCCCCCCTCCCCGGCCGTAAACAATGAGCGTTTCCCTAAATACTGGTTAAGTGCAATGTGCCAGACAGTGAAGCAACTCACTGCCCGTTTTCCTCATTGCCCAGCCTCTCCCAATCTGGGAAAAAATCAGCTCGAAACTGGCCTGAACAGGCACACAGAAACAAATATGCCGGCAGAGAGACAGTTTCTTCGGTAAACAATCTTGTAGAACTCCTATCAAGACTTCTGTACACCTTCGAGTCCACTACAGCTGCCTATAGAGCAGTGACACGACGTAGTATTATTGTATATAACTCTATGCTGGAGCCTTAATAGGTTAGCTGCAAGGGGCACTGCAGAGAGAAACAGAAGGGCGTCATACTGAAGCCGATGCTGTGAAGAGTGATTTCTTAGACCTAAAACGCACGATTTTTGTTGTTGGAGAAAACAACGTTATTTTAAGCCTAAGAAATCTGCTCTTCCGTTGTTTTTCCCTCCATTTTTATGTAGTTCACCTTGTAGTTATGCCCTCCAAAACCCATACTGGTGCCAATATGGCGGCAAATGTCACTGCTCTATTCACCGAATGACAGGTTGCTGCATCTAGCGCCGTCCGCAATTATTTAGTTGTATGTAGCACTCGGTTTCAATAAGAGTAGGAATGTGCAGAGAAATTTCTTTTTACACAACAAACTAGCCACGTGCCTCCTTAATTATTGAGTGCAGTAAAGTTGGTGCATCCACGTGCACCGGGAAGCAAGCGGTCAAGGATAACGATATCACTGTCACTAGATGACGCCCATCTAGCGGTTCGAAATCTGCGTTTCGAAACGGTCGACATATGGAAAAAAAAAAGCGGCCGTGATATCGTTAGGCGTAACGCGACCGCTTACGTTATCTGGTGCGAGTGAGCGCACCAACTTTACACTCAAGGCTTGTTTGTTGTGTAAAAAGAAATTTATTTGCGTGTTCCTTCGCCTGTTGAAAGTATGGGATAGACTGAACAAGATGGCGGTAAATGGCTACAGATGCTTCACCTTGTCGTTTGGTGACAATCCCACTTTAACAGGAGGGTAGCAACTGTATACTAGTAACAACGCATTCTAAACCTTCGCAATCAGCTTTCCCTCCGGCGCTTGGCCGACGCCGGTAACGCCAACATGGCTTCAGCCAACATCCGGTTCCCGTATGCATGAGATTCGCGAGAGGCCAATCCTACAATCTATTTATTTATTTATTTGTTTGTTTCATTTCAAAATTATTATAATCCCCAATAAAGAAAACAGCAATTTCAGATTAAAACAACAATTTTAAAAATAGAAGAAATATGGCGGAGCCTGGAGCACACCGTTCTCGCCTGAATGAGATTCGTGAGATACAAAACCCATAATTCATCATTTCTGTCGTAATCACTGCTGCGACAAACGCAGCGCAAACACAGGGCAGGTTGCCATAAATGTGAAAGCGCTGTATATCTTAAAACGATGCAAACGTCAATTTACTACAAAACAGGCTTTGGGCCTATTGTAGGCGGAGCGAACAGACCTTTATTTCAAATTTATATTTAGTGTTCATTTTAATGACTGCCATATTTGTTAATGCTCCTTAAAAATCTATGAGAAATGCTCACTCAGCTAAGTTTGGGCTATTTGCCTTTTGGTGTGACGTACTGTTGTTATTTGAAGGCCTTTGTCTTATTTTAGCTTTTTTTCAAATAGGCAAATCTACGTATCATATTTTATAATTTATAATTATTAATATTATATTAATAGGCTTTCGTTTGCTCCATCATTTAGTGTCTGTTTTGCTTCTTTCCACATCCGACACTAAAGATGTGAGCGTGCGCCGCCGCCATCGCCGCCGACTAAAAATGAAACGGCACGTTCGTCATGGCTGGTTGGGCTACCGCCGCTAATAATTTTGACATTGTTTACAATAATAATTACAGCCGCGTGAAGTGGCTTCCCTAGATTACAAAATGTTAATAATAAAGCATTTAACTGTAAGCAGCAAACAATCATCAGAGCGACAGTTTTTAACAATAATTAAAAAAAATTCAGTAGGTTGGCAATGCTGCCGCTGGTGTAACATTAGTCTTGACAACGCCACCAACGTTGATATTGAAGTGCACACCTCTATCACGCACAGCGACAGAGATCTTAAAACCACATTATAATCCATCTGTAACGATCACAATATTGTAGGTCAAACAGTATTAGCTCTTAGGCCTAATTTGTAGCTTTTAGGCCTAAGTTTTAGTTGTCAGTTTTATTTCGAAGTAGCCAGTTGCGTTTGATATTAAGCCTGTTCATTAATGCACCACTCTTTCAAGTCCACACTTTGCCGTGGCAATGAGGAATCTTTAAACTATTAGACGCAGGCATATTGCTGTTTTGTGCTGTGTGTAAATACGTCGTCTTATGTATAGTTTCGTCTTATATGTATAGCTTCACCGTGATACGAGGATTTAGGTTTCATATTCGGGATTCCCATCGCTTGTGTAAATGCCAGTTTCGTTGCCATGCTGAAGGGAATCCCTCCAAGCATTCGGTTTTTTTCAAATGATGCTATAAGGTGTATCGTACCGGAATCCTTTTGTTTTTTATGTTTGCGTTTCTTCCTATAGCGGCTAAATGGCAACGACCAAATGGCAACGACCAAATGTTATTATTTCATTGAGTTACGTCGAAAAAGGTTATCAGCTATAAAGAAGCAACCGAAATTTAATTTACCAAGTTTTTTTTAAGTTCACTTGACTACCGCAAGCATGGTATATGCTTCGTCGGAATTCCTTAACTATTCACGATTCCAAATTTACAATGGTGAGTGTTAGAAATAAATTCGAAAATTTGTCATTTCTCCCGTAATAATTGTTCGATTTACTGCACATTTTGGTTCAGCAATACTGTTTGGGGTATCACGCGTTGTACCAAATTTCATTCCAATCCGATCTTTCGTTTGGGCTCCACCCAGACTAAAAATTTCCAACCAACGGACCAACCAACATTTTGCAATTTGGTGCCCGTTATAGGCTACCCTTCGCTCGCTCCGCTCCGGCAATGAAATCGAACAGCTATTGGATCAAACTTTTGCCTGTGGGAGGATAAATTTTGCAAACAGTATCACAGTTTAACTGTAGCTGGGCGTGTTTTACCCTACTCGTCAGACTTGAGACTTCTCCAACATTTTGCACACCATTCACAATCACTATGGCGGCTGCCATCCCATAATCTCAAAGTGGAATTATCACATCTGGCTGCGCCTTAAATCGTCAATCGGCATGTCCGGTAAATGCAGTTTACCATATACCGTCCTAGCTTTTTTAATAGCCCGATGGCAATAAAAGGACATTCCTCTCAGCGCCATTTTACTCGATCCTCCACATCAAGTACGGCCCCCAAAGTTTTAATTACTTACCTTTAGTCAATCCCTAGCTACAAATTCGTTTTAAAATGTGGCGTCTAGGAGATTTTCTGTTGAATATTGGGGAACTTTATTTAAGCGCGTCCCGCACTTATATGATCCTTTGCGCGCTTACAATAACCATGACGTTTCGTCTCTGTGTGTGCATGTACTAATTTGCTAACAATTACCGTGAGATCAAAAGTCTAAAAGACTAATGCGGTAAAAATTAAAATTAATTATTCCAACAGATCGCCGAAGCAAAATTATAAGACACTAACCAAGAAAATTATAAATTGTGATGTTAAAATACGAGAATCGTTCCGGTTTGTGACGACACCATTAATGCTGGTTCGTCTATTAGGAACAATGCCAACTGAGACAGCTGTAGCTGCGTTCTTCGCTGCGAGAAACTCGGCTACTATCTCAGTTGACCGTGGCGAGGTATATACGCGGATGGCGATCAGCGCGTGGCTGTTGTACGGCAGACGGAAAGTTATAAGGCAGGCGGGGCGTAGCTTTAAGCCTTAAGAAACACGAACAGCACACGAGTTTAGTCAACTAAAAAGTACGACGAAATCAAGACAGCCGCGAATAATAATCGCTCGCGCTTGTACGTCATACAGCGAGAGAAGGAAGGAAGGGGGCGCACGAGCTAGAGCGCTCTACGCAGTTTGCCAGCACGCGCCAAGAGGGCGTCGTTTCAACACCTCCCCCGTAACGGTTCTCATTTGGAGGTCCTCACGTGCAAAGCCACTTGCTCGCCCCGACGAAGCTCATGAATTATTAAGGCTTAATTTCCTAAAGTTTAGAATTAACTTTGGCGCGAGCCCGGCGGATTGAATTTGGGGCAAATTAACCCCGGTAAATGGAGCATAAAAATTTCAGAGCCTTCAACTTCAATTGGCTGGAGCAACGGCACGAGAGAAAACGACATGAGGTGGGGGGGTTGGGAGGGGGTTGGGGCGTCCGAGGTGGGGGGAGGGGCTTAGAGGAAGGAATTTCCAGCAATAATCCTTCAATTTGAAAAGGAATAAATTCACGCCCCCTTCCACCTCTACTCTCTTCTTCTCTTCACCCAACTAAATGCGAATTGAAAATTAAAATTAGAGTAAGGGGGTAGCAATTGAAAAAAAAAAATACGGACTCCTTTCCTGCCGTTGCTTAACTTTTCATGTTGTTAGACAAAAAGAAGGAAAAAAAAGCATTGGTTTTGAACGTTTTGGTGTCTGAGAAACGGGGTGTTATGACTAGGAGCCTATAAAAACGTGGGGGTTCATACCTGCTGCAAATAACGTTTTTAATCCATCCCTTGTGACAAGCTCATCTGAGAGAGTTGTGGGTCGCTTTCTTCTTCCGCAGAATTGCCGATTTTCCGCATCAAGACTGCAACAACTCCCTGTTACGTCATTTTCTGCCCACCCAATTTTGTGACGTCATCTGACACATCCTGCAACAATGACTCAACATCGCAGCAAGCAAGACTTGTAATAGTTCAGCCTCTACGTCAAACACATTGTTTGTAAGAATGTAACACAGTTGAATTGCACATTGCAAATTGATGTATCATAACCCACTGCATTCTCACTTGCCTATAGTGAACTTCAGGCTTGCTCCCCAAGACTCAAGGTACTTTTCCTTCCACCCAACCTCCCGTGAACGAACATGTCCACCTATTTGAGAACTTATTTCGGCCATCGTTCACTTGAATATTAACCCTGATTTACCTTTCAAGCGATATTAATTAGAAAACAAACGTTTTCTAATGTTTAAGGTGGTTTAACTGATCCGAATTCAAAACAGCAAAAGAATTCAAATAAACTTTCCTGTAAGGTTTCACATACCGCAGTGTTCCTGTACTGTTTAGTCCACGTGAAACCAACTTACTTTAATGTTTAACGAATGGGAACATACAGCGTCAAAAGGTCAGTATTTCTACTTAAATTCAGCAATTTCACGTTCTAAACTTTTGCTAAGCCTAAACGTCACCCTGTCCCGCAATTTAGTCGAGCCTTTGGACTAAATCCACGTTTCCCATTTATATCTGAACAACGACTGGTGTGAATAATGTTAGCAACTTGTTCCCCAAAACTCCACGACTTCGAGTTTCTTCCCATACCCGATGTCCCAATTTCGTCTCAGATTCCCGCGTAGAGTTCTACACGCGTGATCCAGTGTTGTAAATCTCTACAGCCAGTTGGATCAACATCGCCACAATCTCGTTTTACCGAAACAATGTTAAGATAAGAGGCATTAACTTTCCCAGCCCGTGCAAGAACTGACGTGGAGCCGGTAGGCAAGACACGCAAGTTATAACCCAGTCTATCCTGGCACAAAGAAACAAGGGACTTTCCTGGACCAAGGTTGTTGTAACCTTGCTGCTTTCGAGTTACAGCATGATTGGCTTAATTTCAGCAAGAATTTTTTTTTCTAACATGTATTAAGAGATAAAACAGGAAGCGGCATGAAGTGTCAGTCTCCAACAGAATTCTTCCCTGTGTTTCACCGTTCGTACCAGTGTTGCCTGATGCCTGCAAGAATTTACTACCCCTGAAATCACGGCGCTTTACCCCTCGAAAACCCCTGAAAATAATTTTTTTTGTCAATATCAGTAGTTAAAAGAAAACGTTTCCATACAAATAATTGCAAAATAAATACAAAAACAAATTTTAAAAAAATACGAAAAACAAAATAGAATACTATAAAAATAGCTCCGTAGCTACATGCACATTACTCCTAAAAACGAAACTGAAAGTAAAATTTTGTTTTGTTGGCTTATTTTTACCTTCCGATTTGCGATGTTACATAAAAACCGTAAATTGTGGTCAATAAACATGTAAATCGGGCAACAACAAAAAAACAAACAAAAATTCACCGTACTAGCAACAAGTAATTCTGTTTTTTCCCTCAAAATATTTTCCACCACCGTTTTCACCCCCAACCAGACGCGTACGCAAGGGGGGGGGGGACGGCACAAGAGGCACCTCCCCCCCCCCTAAAAAAAAAGGAAAGTCAGGCGCCCCACGCCACAGGCCAAACTTGCCCTTAGTGATTTTTCGATTATAATAAATGTCATAAGTGTATTTCAAATTGTCATGTAGCTCCAAAATTTACAATCTAAAAATTCTAAAAAAAACATACTGCTGAAGATGTTAAAAAGTTGCCCCCCCCCCCCAACCCCCACCCCGAGAAAAAAAGTTGCTGAAAATGCTGAAGAGTTGGTCCATGGGCCCAAAAATTCTCTAAATTGTGCGAATTTTCTGAGCTCCCACACCCCCAGGCTGGTTATTAATAACTTTTTTTTTTTAGTGCCACAAGGCGCCCCTCCCAGTCAATACTTTTAGATCTGGAGGTAAATCCCCCAATCTGGTAACACTGGTTCGTGCTGAGTCCTGACCCATTGTGGCCAGTTATCGAACTAGTGACCGTTTCTACTTTTGCGAAAAATGTTCGCTAACGCCGGGGATAACAGTCACGGGGTAAATCTACCTCCGAGGTAGTTTACCTCCCGGGGTAGCTAACCCACAACTCCGGGGCAAACGGAAAAGGGGAAAAGTTCGGTGATATTAGTCAAGAGGTAAGTTGAGGGTTAGCTACCTCGGAGGTAGTTAACCCTCAACTTACCTCCCAACTTACCCCTCAACTGATTCGGAGATATCAGTTAGGAGGTAAGCCAAGGGGTAGCGAATGTCAAGCCGTGATTGGTTATACATCTGACGGTGACGTGTTTTCATACACTTTTGAATAAAGCATGGCTCTGATTGGTCAACACGGATAAAGGAGAAGGACCTGAGCAAGAAATGCATTTAACCAGCTGAGCATCTGTCAAAATAAACGGTTCATCAGAATGCTCCCACAGTTAACTGTACCAAAGAAGCAAGGAAAAACCACACAACCACCGACAAAACGACCTTCCTTAAATTTATGAAAGCCTATGTGTTCATAATTGAAAGCAAAACCTTTTTTATTTGGTTGCCCTTTCGGTAGAAAAAATTAAAAAGGCTTTCAAAATAAACAGACCTATTTCTTTAGACCGCTTTTCGTAGGGGACGGAAAAACAGTGTCTGCCTTTATTTACATCTTCTATTGAACATTTTACTCTTTGGCCTTTTTTAGCGCCATTTGCCTTTATTTTAGAGCTACTTGCCCTTTTTGAGTACCATTTGCCGTTTTTTACTGCCATTAGCCCTTTTAGTGCTATTTGACTTTTTCCCGATGGTGATTCCGTCGACCAACCCCCCCCCCTCTTTTTTTTTTTGAACGCCCTTGTGGTCATAATTCAGACTGCACTGAAAAGGAGTTAAACGTTTTTCCTGACAGCAATATTGATGTAAATAAACATCGAATGCTTAGAGCTATTGGAGGTGTGTGAACAAACGCATACGTATACCTCTCATTTGAGATATCTTTTGTCAAACTGCTTTTCTGTCAGCAATAAACACGAGCTATCTTTTCGGACCCAAAATGTCTGATCCAGAAAGGTAGTATCTATCATTGCCTTTGTTTTTTTTACAAAACAAGACACAAGTTCCTGTTTCTTTTTTTTTTATTGACCACCCTGTATTAACCAAACACGCAATTTCTCGCTTATATTTTACTAACCCGTCCTCCCCCAATGAAAAAAGACGACATATGGGTGGGTAACAGAAATTATGCAGAAACAGGGAGCTAGATTGGAGAGCATTCTTATGGAATGTATAGATATGTAGTTAAACGACTACTTCAGTGTACTACTCCATCATTTTTGTACTTATCCTGCAGGATGGCCTCGTACCTTAACCTTAGCTAACTAACCGTTAATTACATTTTCTCATTGTTTACAGCATAGTTTTGTAGTATTAGAAAACAAAAACGAACTCGTTTGATGCTTAAGGTAAGGTTTAACTGATCCGAAGTCAAATCATCAAAGGAACACAAATAAAAATTCCTGTAAGGCTGCAGATACCGCAGCGTTGCTGTGCTGTTTAGTCAGCGCAAACCTTATTGCTGTATTGAAATGTTTTTACCGTTTTTACTTTTGCACACGATAGGTCAGCTAATGACTGGTGCATTCTACTTGGCTAAACAAAATCGCCGGAAAATGTTTAAAATTAATTGTGTTAGTGCGCTTAGCACAACTGTACAGGTAATTCAGGTTTCGTGCGAGCCATTGAAAACCTGAAAATATCCTGGAACGAAATAATGAAATTACAATCTGGAAAATTAGTGCTTGCAAATCTTTGAAAAATGATATATGTATCATCAGTAGGGTGATGAACGTAAACGACGTGACTGAAGAACGCTGACAAAATTTGACCAAGATAGCAGCCGAATGTGCAGCCTTACATTATATTTGTTCGTTTGGGCATGAGAAGTTTTGAAATTTGGGCTCTGGCTTTAATTATATTTACATGTATAATGGTTGGATACAGCAGTAAGGTTTCACGTGGACTAAACAATACGGCAACACTGCAGTATCTGAACCCTTACATAAAAGTTTATTTGTGTTCCTTGGCTGTTTTGACTTCGGGTCAGTTAAACCTTACCTTAAGCATCAAACGAGTTCGTTTTTGTTTTCTAATTCGTGCTACTTTAGCCCAGTTTATATTAGCTTGTTTTAATGTTTTGTATCGCTAACAATTACGGTTTGCGCGAGCCATTACGGAAACACGTTCTTTAATCTTCATTCTATGTCTTGCTGCTGGCGTTTGCTGATTGGCATTGTGGCATAATAACAATATTTAAAACCATGTAAACAATCAGTCTAACCATTTAGAGCTCCCTAACCCCTGAATCATTTGACCAATTAAAAAAGGACTCATGGAAAGCGCACATTTACAGAGCAATACCTGCAAAATGAGCTAAGAACCAGTTTTATAGGACAAATAGTTTCATCTGTACAGAATCTAGTAGAAACATGTCGTGCCAAGAACAAGAAGCCAAAAATAAAATTACGATCCCAGCTTAAGTCCAAATCTCCGATGTGGCAAATTGCAATTAATAAAGTTCGGACACATGTTCACCAAGTCCAACATAGCTTATCTAGACACACGCTAGTGTGTCACGCCAAGTTAGGCAACAATCATCACAACAAACATCACATCAGTTCAATTGTCGAGGTTGTAAACCATTTTAGCGCGGCGTCATAGCGTCAGTGTCTTATATCTTGAAGCATAGTTGGGCACATTTCAGGTACTCGGGGAAAAATAATAATGCGGTTTAAAAGCTTAAATTGTGTTGAAATCGAGAGCAATGACCGACCTGACAGAAATTAACTCGTGTAGGAATGCCAGCTAAGCTGCTTTCAATGCAAAATCTGACCCTCAATAACGTTGTAAATGTGTCACTAGTTCCTAGCTAGCTACTAGCTAGTCCGCTCATCCCCATGTCAATGTTCATGCGATTATTCATCGATACCAAAATAACGGGAAGGCTTCCAGCTATGAAATTGGGCGAATGGGTGCAGTACAATACGAACTGCGTACCTTTCATGGTTTGGCGCTTGGGGGCATAACGGGAATGGCGTAGGAGAGTGCGTAAGTACGAAAATATTGTTATAACCATTGTTAGTATTGTCGGCATCGTCTCTCATTGGACAGCCAAAGTTCGGACAATGAGAAAGTGGATACTGACGTACGTGCCTAGACACACACTAGTGCATCACGATAAATTTAAATAACGTTGCAAAGAAATTGTATTCGCGTCCAGTCACTTTATAGTACACATCTGCACGATAGTGGAATTGAGCCAATACACAATTTAAAAAATTGGAGTGATATCATATCAAAAACCAAAACTGGTAAAAGCGGCCGCCAAGTTCCGAATGGTTCGGCCCTTCAAAGGAGTGATATCAACACACCAAAACATTCGCCAACTTAATCGCACCGAATAATACTTTTGACGTTAAATGAAAACTGGAACATTGCTACCGAAAGTAGCAATGTTCTAGTTTTCATTTAACCTTCGAATTATTAAGCGGTGCGATTAACTTGGCGAATGTTTGGTTTGTTGATGTCACTCCTTTGAAGGGCCGAACCATTCGGAACTTGGCGGCCCCTTTTACCAGTTTTGGTTTTTGATATGATATACTAAATTTGAGTGGAAAATATTGAAGGACGGCTGAGAATTATTAAGCATCGAGGGAGGTTGAGATCAAACCTCCTTTACTAATATTACCAATGTTTTGTATGGTGAGCCAACGGAGGAATGATAGACAGCTATGCGAAGAGTTCTGATCTCTTGTTTATGTGGAATCACCAAGGACGAAAGGCACCGCCTGTCTTCACTGTGCTGCAGTGCATTAGTGTCATGCGGTGTAGCTTTTTGACCCCTACCTCTCAAGTTACCCCACGGTCTTGGTCGGGGTAATTGCGGCTCATTTACCCCGGTGCTTGGAGGTAACTTTACACCCGTTCATCCTTCGAAATGGGCTACCTCTCAACTGTTATCACCAACTATTTACCTCTCGGGTTAGCTACCTCCGAGGTAATGTTTGCCCCGGAACTGAGGGGTAAATCGTCTTCCCTCCCAACTTACCTCCGAACTGATATCACCAAATTCATTTACCCCTCAACTTACCCTCAGAGGTAGCGCTTACCTCTTAACTGTTATCCCCGGCGTAAATGTTACGGTGTGTAGGTTTTTACCTAACAACGATGTGTGAAAAATGTCCCTTTTGCTGCGAATAGTCCAAGCATGTCTCAGTTCGCAAGAACCAGTGTTTAGCCGAACTTAAAACGAGGAGGGCATTTTGTTTCTCGAGCCAAGGCCGACTGGAGTAGATTTTGAATGTCTTACCCGTTTACGCATTGTTCAAACAGCTTGTGCGCGATAAAGCCACACGGTGCCCATCACGGTGCCCATTGCAAGGGGCGTTGGACGAACGTCTAACTGGAAAATCGTCTAATATCTGCACAAATAACAAGTCTGGAAAATCATTTAAACGGAATATCGTATAATGGAAAAATCCTCTAAATGGAATATCGTATAATGGAGAATCGTTTAAACGGAATATCGTATAATGGATAAGCGAGCGAGGCAAGGGCATTAGACGATCTTCCATCATACGAATTTCCTGTTCGACGATTTTCCATTGCAATGGGGGGGGGAGAGAGTGGGGGGGGGGGGAGAATGCATTGAGTCTTAATGGCACGTCGACAGGTAGGTCGTTAGCGCCTACCTCAATCAACTGATCATTGCAATGGATCAACACTTACAAGTAAAAGAAAAAAAAACAGAATGCGACATTTAACAAAAATAATATTTTCTTGCCAAGTAAACAAAGAGCAAGGAGACCCGACCCTTAGAATTTTACTATTTTAAACTTTTTTCAAAGATTTTATTTATTTTATTATTTTTCTTTCACGTCAAATATTAAGTTTGGCCCAAGGAAATTTCGAGATTAAGACAGTATCAATTTTGTTGAGAGCCATGTCGGCCAAATCTCCCTCCCAATCGCAGTGAAAAAAAAAATCGCAGTGAAGAGGGGGATAGACGTTAATTCGGATTGATGCACTTAAAATGAAATATTGGCTTAGTGAAAGAAATAAGGTAACTATGTTGAAGGAAACAAAACAGAATCCTAGTGGAACTGATGTATTTTCAAGTTCCGAAGTGACACAAGTGACATTAGGAGTACAGTGTCACTTTTTGAGTGATGGTTGATTTAATGTGCACTACACTGGTTTTTCATTTTTGCGGTTTGTGCAGCGAAAGCCGGGAAGACGGTATACTTTGTTCCACATTATGCTTTCAGAAAACTGACTGTATGACCCCTTGTTTTCTTCCACTAAGAGTGCAAAAAAATCCGTACACATCCCATTCGTAAACTATAATAGTAACTTAGTTGAGTGTACAAATGTGATATCAACGTATTTTTGCACTTTTAATGCAAGGAAACGAGTTGTCATCCAGTAAGTTTTCTGAAAACATAATGTGGAACAAATTATAGCAAAGACATTGTCGTCCGTTGCCTTTTTTAACTACGGAACGGTACCAGATAAAGGCACATAACTCCCTCCGGTATGTTTTAACAGTTTCACTCGATACATTACCGGAAATAGTTTTATATAAACTGATTTACCTTTCATTTGCTGGTCTAAGGGTACGATGCAGATGTCAATAGTGGCGCGTGAATGTTATTAGGCTTGTTTTAAACGGCTCGGTCCGAGCGGTATATAACTCCCGCCACATCGCTGGCAAGCCGCGGCCCTGGAGGAAGGATAATTAATCCTTCGCTCAAGTTTGTGACTTGGTCGTACGATGTGTCACGTTGCAGCGGCCCCGAAATGAGTATGACTAGTGTCTTAGAGCAATGCGCGCTGCGGTCGTTTGAACTACATTTTAGCGTAGGTGACGCAGAGTAAAGCGGCCAGAACGGAGGGATTTATGTGCCTATAAGACAAACTGTTTTCGCCAATAGATTCAGCATCCAAAAATTAGGTCAAACGAATAAAAAAAAAACCGGAAGTATGGAACAGAAGTGGCCCACAAATTACCGGAAGTGGCTGACAAGAAAGCCCATCATCTACGGAACGGTACCAGACAGAGACAAACTGTTTCCGCCATTAGATTCAGCGCCAAAAAATTAGTTAAAACGAATAAAAAAGACCGGAAGTATGGAATGGAAGTGGCCCACAAGTGACCGGAAGTGGCCCACAAGTGAGCCCATCATCTATGGAACGGTACCAGATAAAGACAAACGGTTTTAGCCATTAGATTCAGTGTCAAAAATTAGTTAAAACGAAAAAAAAAACCGGAGGTATGGAACGGAAGTGGCCCACAAGTGACCGGAAGTGGCTGACAAGTGAGCCCATCATCTACGGCACGGTACCAGACAGTGCCAAATTGTTTTCGCCATTAGATTCAGCGTCAAAAATTAGTTAAAACGAATTTAAAAAACGGAAGTATGAAACGGAAGTGGCCCACAAGTGACCGGAAGTGGGTGACAAGTGAGCCCATCATCTATGGAACGGTACCAGATAGAGACAATCTGTTTTCGCCATTAGATTCAGCGTCAAAAATAGGTTAAAACGAATTTAAAAAAAACCGGAAGTGTGAAGTGAAAGTGGCTCACAAGTTGCGGAAGTGGCGGAAATGTACAGAAGACCGCTTGCGACTAGGTAGTCGCGGCGCCCGCTTGTTTAATCGTGACATAAGCATTACGCAAACACTAGTAGAGGATCGACCATAGAGATAAAGACGCTATGTCAGTAAATCTTGGGACGAATTGGGTTGCCAGTTCGGATCCGGGTCATGCCACTCCGACTAAACGTAAGTGCATACAGGTGGCTTACTGTACTACGTTATTTCTTGTGTATGATTTCGCTGTTTGGCTTGTTTTCCCCCTTTCCTTCATACGGATTGCATGTTTCGTCAGTCCCACTTATGGAGAAATAAATAGACATAAATCGCTGGAAATAATACTAAGGAAAATTGGAAATTAAGTCAACAGCGAAAATCATACACTTACGGAGACGCAGTTTTTCACGTATCGCACACCATACTCTTGTTTTGCTAAACGCGCGTCCGTATTTCAAAAAAATATTCTTACCTAATTTTATTCGAATCGGTTAGGCCTAATGCCTTTGGCCGTAACTGTGGAATAACTGGCCGATAAACAGACACAGACCGAGAAAAATACCAGATTGTCGAGAGAAAATAAACCATCGTGGGTTATTTTTCTACATTTTTGAGGTTTTAGGTTTGTTTTAAAATTTAATTTCGTCTCCATCGCACCATTCATATACCACGAAGCCATTATCTGATACGTGGTGTACAATAATACGTCAGTTGCATAGTTTCTTTCAACAATACAATTTCCCAAGTTTCATTTGCTACGTTCACGTTGCTACTACGTTCACACGGCCAGGGTAAAAGTCCGTTCTAGTTGTCGTCAGACGGTCACCCGGACAGATAGCGAGGTGTAGGTCTTTACACACCATCCGGATCCGGCCAAAAGTCCAGCCGGGGCAAAAATTTCTACAGTCTTCTTCCCCACTACAAATTCCGTGTCCCGGAAGGCGTTCGCCATAACCGACTCGAGCAACGAATGCGTTCACACGATCCGGCCGTTTTCGTCCCCGGGCTCACGCTGTGCTGTTGTGGTTGCTGTAAGGAGACAGTAGCCACGCGAGGACAAAAACTTGCTGTTCGCAATACCACGGAGAGGTTCGGATCGGGATGTAACTCGAAAAATAGTGTTCAACGTGTTAAGGCAGCGTCAGGGCGTCTCCAGGTCCAGGCTGCCATCCGGACGGGCGTTTACCCTGACCGTCTGAAAGAGGCCTTAGAAGGTCAGCCCCTTCTTCGGCTTTATTTGTCAAGCAAGGTGTACTATTTAGACGTCATTACCAGGAGCTGCATAAACGAGGATCCGTAGGGCTCGACGGAAAGGAGTGTCCACTGTTAACACTATTTCCGCATGTTCCATGTCTCGTTC
>JAHWFP010005345.1:0-16063 GCA_023313725.1 Lithobius niger | reverse complement strand
AAGTAATGAAAAGACAGTACAAATGGATATTACAGTCCCAAAAATGATAATAAAAAATAAAAAATGGATAATAAAACACTTTGGAGACTGTGAAAACTTAAAATATAAAAATTACATACATACATGTAGTGATAAATGCATAAAATTAGATAAAAAACAAACTATGAAATATTTAGGAATAGAAATTGATAAAAATTGGTCATTTAAAACTCAGATAAAAGGAACAATAACTAAACTAAGAAAAATATGCCCTAAGATATATAGATTAAGACATTTACTAAATAATAAACAAAAGACAATTATACTTGATGCATGGGTCTTAAGCATAATAAGATATGGTATAGAGATCTATGGACATGCTTCTGAATATTTACTTGAGAGACTTCAAAAAATTCAAAACAAACTGATTAAAATCTTATTTGGAGAAAAAAATAAAATAAAAACAAAACAAATCTTCAAACAAAATAAAATTATGAATGTAAAGCAAATAAAAAATTTAGTTATACTAACAAAGTATTATTTTGATAATAAATTTAAGTCCAAAACTTGCAAATTGGGTGAAATAAGAACTGTAAAAAATATTTATAAACTGCCAGCTTGGAAAAATAATTATGGGAAGAGAAGCCGACAATATTTTATACCAAATATTTTTAATGAAATTCCAAAAGAACTACTAAATTGTTCAAATAAAGGGCAGTTCAAGAAAAGTATAAAAGACGTCTTCTTCCTTGATGATAAATTATAAACAAATAATGTACATAATGTTACTTGAAATATAAAAAAATAAGTGTATAAGTGTTATTCAAAATGTATAAGTGTATTATTGTTGTAACCGACTCATGTGGGGTGTATGTTTGGAAGTGTAATTTAAAATTGTTTTCTACTAGATTATTGTTTTTTAAAACTCACACAAACTGTAGCAATGCAGTTTTGAGGGTTACGATTGTAACTATTTTGAAATAAATTATTATTATTATTATTATTAGTAAAGAAACATGTGAAATAGAACTAGGCATATCTACCACGATGAACCTATTTTTCTTCATAAAATACAGGTCCCACAAGTTGAAATGTTTAATTTTTCTTTACCAGATATGCGATTCCAACGATTTTCAATGAATTTTACAGCATGCGGATATTTTCTAATATTCTATAGTCAGTTATTATAGACTAGGGTTCAATGCATAAGCCTCACACCTAAGCAAATCAACCATGATCAACCAATTTTCTTCATGAAGAACACGTTTCATAGCTTGAATGTTTTAGACTCTCTTCATTACGGGCCCAAGACATACGATTCCATCGTTTTGTACAGCATGCTAATTTTTCACAATATTCTAAAATCAGCAAAAGTGTTCTTAAAGCAAGGCCGAATTAAGGGCGGTGCTTTCGGTGCTGAAGCACCGGGCTACAGACCGAAAAAGGGCCTCACGGTCACGGGGAAAATAAAATAAGGTAGGGTACTATTTTAAATTTAAAAAAATTTTACATTTACTGAAAAGTTGGATGAACCACATTTCAATTTTTTAAAAAAATTATTGTTTTTTTCCTTTTGTACGCGAATTGAGGACGGGGCACAATAAATCTTAAGCATCAAGCTTCTACGAGGCTTAATACGGCGCAAACTTAGTCCATCAGTAAGTCACCTTTTAACAACAACTTGAACTTTTGAAATAAGTTAACATGGAAAAAATCGGATCTGCTAATCAGATATTTATTGTGATGTAATCCCATCAAACCCATGGCAGCAACGCTCTAGTATATATCTAGATATTGTATTCATTTTTTTAAGACAAACAAACACATTCAATAAATAAACTAACACACGTCGTAGCATCCAGGAACTGCAGTGAAGACCAGTGTGGGCGGGCATGTAGGCAAAAAGAATTCCTGTGTCATCATACATTTACGTGTTTCAATTATCAAAATGCATTGAGGTAATTTCAGACTTGAGTTTGTCTTTTTATATTTCCCCTGTCCATTCTTTTTACCAACAAACCAGTGCTCGAAATATATTTCATATTGTTTGTTTTAAGTGGTAAGCTTGTTTTAGGAATGATTTGGTTGCTGGAGTAGTTTTAAGTTTAGTGTGGAGTGATAAATAAATAAATATTGTACTCGTAGTTGATTGTTATATCTTCCATTGTTACGAACATCGATTGTTGTCTGTGCAGGATATGCCTACTTGACTGTCATGTCCTTCATTTTTGAATTTTAATTGTTGTCACTTTTGCTATGCTCAAGTCTGAACATATGGTAACAGTACTGGACCGATTAAGCTCAATAAATAAAAGTAAACTATATGACTTTCGCTTTGTCATTGTTACGTATATAGGGGAGACAACCAGCTAGGTTATTGCTCTAAAGAAGTAGAAATGAATTAAAATTGAATTTCATTTTCATACCCTATACTTATTGGCGGAGCGAGCGAGCGAAGTGTAGCCTATAACAGACACCAAATTGCAAAATGTTGGTTGGTTGGTTGGTTGGTTGGTTGCACTTTTGTAGTCTGGGTGGAGCTCAAACGAAAGGTCGGATTGTTGGAATGAAATTTGGTACATGGCTTGATACCCCCCATAAGTATTGCGGAGCCAAAATTTGCCGTAAATCGAACAATTGTTATGGAAGAAATAATCCTGAATAGTTAAGAATCCTGAATAGTTAAGGAATTCCGACGAACCATATACCATGCTGGTGGTAGTAAAGTGAACTTTAAAAAACACGGCAAATTAAATCTTGGTTGCTTCTTTCTAGCTGAAAACCTTTTTCGACGTAACTCAATGAAATAACAACATTTGATTGTCTCATTTTAACCACTACTGGAACATCACAATCATACTAAAAAAAAGGATTCCGTTAACGATACACCTTAGCATCATTTGAAAAAAGAATGCTTGGAGGGATTACCTTTACCATGGCGACGAAACTGGCATTTGCACTAGCGATGGGAATCCCGATTATGAAACCTAAATCCTCGTATCACGGCGAAGCGATACATATAAAACGAAACTATTCAGGAGACTATACCTGTTTACACCACAGCACGATACAACAACATGCCTGCGTCTAATAGTTTAAAGATTCTTCGTTGACACAGCAACGTATAGTCTCTATACCGTGGCTCATTAATGAATACGCCTAATGTCAAACGCAGCTACTACTTACGAAATAAAAATGACAACTAAAAATTAGGCCTAAAAGCTACAAATTAGGCCTAAAGGCTAAAGTAGGTCTAAGAGCTAACACATTTTGACCTAAAATATTGTGATCATTACTGATAGACTTAGAATATAGTTTCAAGATCGACGTCGCTGTGCGTGATAGAGGTGTGCGCCGCAATATTTTCGTTGGTGGCGTTGTCAAATAGACCAGCGGCAGCATTGCCAACCTGCTGGATATTTTGATTATTTACTAAGTATCGCTCTGATGATTGTTTGGCCTATGGTTAAATGCTTTATTATTAGCATTTGTGATCTCGGGAAGGCACTTTGTGTAGAAGTAATTATTGTTGTCAACAATGTCAGAATTATTAGCGTGGCAGCTCAACCAGCCATCAAACATGCCGTTTTATTTTTTGTGGACGGCAATGGCTCACATCTCTAGTGTCGGATGTGGAGATAAAAATAACTTCACAGACACTAAATGATGGACCAAACGAAAGCCTATGAAAATAAATATGATATGTAGCTTTGGCCTATTTGAAAAAAAGGCTAAAATAAGACAAAGGCCTGGAAATAACAGCAGTACGTCACACCAAAAGGCAAAGAGCCCTAACTTAACCGAGTGAGCATGTCTCCTAGAGTTTTAAGGCTCATTAACAAATATGGTACAGTCATTAAACTAAACACTAAATATTAATTTGTAATAAAGGTCTGTTCGCTCCGCCTACAATAGGCCCAAAGCCTGTTTCCTAGTAATTGAATCAAAATTAGCTTGAGAAGGGTTTTTGCCACTTCAATGTACTTTACTTTACGTTTAATAAGACTATTAGCCTGCTACACTGTTCACTCAATACTTAACACTAGCCTAATCTTACTCTAACAACACCACCACCAACACGATCCACCAATACTACAAACCCCAGAAAACCCATACTCTCAGCACAAAGTCGGGCCATTGCCTGGGCCGCGCAGGGAGCGGACACCAAGGAAGGGAGATGTGTAAGAACCGTAATTACAGCAGTTTTTGTATAAGTTTTATGAGCGTAGGGAACGCTAAATAGGACAGCTTGGGAGGTGAGTGGATGCAACGAAACGCCATAGCCAAGATCCAGAGTGTGAACTAAGACACGTTTTGGATTAACACTTCAGTTATTTTTAGTTTACAGTTTTTAAAAGCAGATTTCGGAAATATAAATGCAATAAAATTAATAAGCTTAAAATCCATTAAAAAGTAAATTTAATTAACCAATGACAATTACGAGCGATGCGGTCTTGAAAAGGTTAAGGCTCGTTAGCCAATCAAGTGCAGTCAAGCGAACGCAAAAGCTTTGACGTCACAATGGGATTCCCCTTTGCTCGGGATAGAGATGGAGAAACGCGACAGGGAAGAGAGAGACGGGCTCCAGCCACGATGAACGACACTTAAGCCTCCTACACGATACTTGTTGGTCGGACAAAAAGGAGTGATGCGGAAAACAAGTTAGGAGATGGGCCAATGAGACAGAGAACCGGGGCAAAGGCACAGCATTCGACAACCTCATAAATTGTGAGTATGAAAAAGGCATGGATATAAATTAGAGATAAATTAGCTTGATAATAGTTTTCGGAATAGAAATGATGTGACCAAAATTTAATGAACTAAATCTTAAATATCGAAAATTGAATTGAATAATCTTTAAATGTTCTTAGCTAATATCTTTAGCTTACATCACTTAGTTAAGGATAAGAGTGTTAATGTGAAACAAGAACACATGTAATAAAAATTAAACAAACCATCAAGATTGTTGAAGATGGAAGGACCGTTGTTAATAATCAGTCAATGATAAAGAATTTAAGGTAATGTGCTAAAATGTCAAAGAATGATTTGTTGATTTAAACCAGGGAATTTGAGGATGATGTTGGTGAACTCACCAAGAGTTTTCTGTATAATTACCTATGTTCTTTTTTTAGTGTAAATAAATGTTAATTGTCTTGTTGTTTCTTATCCGAGTCACATCACTTTCGAAACATGCACGGCCTGTTGATTAAGTGCTTAAGTTTTCATTTAGCCGAATCGAAGTAAAATGGTAAGACCTATAAATTAGGCGACCGTAAAGTGCGTCCTTCGGACTTGGTTGGATTATAATTCTTTTCCTGACAAATTTATAAAGAATTAAGTAAAGAATTAACCTGACAATTATAAGAAAATAAATGAAATGGATCAAGTTAAGTTTTAAGATTAAGATAAAATACTGAACGCAAGTTTAAGTGCTAAACCGCTCGAGCACAACAAAATCCAACAAAGCACCCGAAACGGCAACTTTACAGATGGAGACTGCCTCACCTCCCACAGAACCGTTGTGTAGCCTTACAGAAGCCTAACACCTGGTACAACAAACTCTACTCCACTTCAACGTAATTATCTAGCCTAATAATGCAAATGGTAACAATTCATTTAATTCAGTACAATTTTTATTAGCAGAGAATGTAAGCCCCAACGCTATGCTCTCTACTTTACAACTTAACTAGGTTACACTACCCACGCCCAACACACTTGCCACCCAGGCAAGCCCTGGAGCTCTGCGTTACCAACATAGCCAACGCGACTTCATCACTACAGTACGCAACAACCTTCAAAACGGAGGGGAGCAAGCAAACCAAAGCTGGCCTGCTGGAGTCAGGCAACAAAATCCCTGAATCTACCAGTTGCCTTACAAAACCCCAGAACTTTCCGAACCTCATGCGGAGGAATACCCAGCACAGCAACAAGGGGGTCTAAATCCCCACCGAGCACCCAACGACGCTGTGAATTCATTGACTCCATGGTTTGAAATAATGCTTCGAAGGATACAGGATGTATACTATGCCTCGGATGGGAGATCTCCTTAGCTATACCTCGGAATCTATTGTTGCCATGTGGTGGCTTACGCAGATGATGTTGCTGTGTGGATGGCTGATGTGGACGTCCCGGCACTTCTGGCTACCCTGGCGGAAGTTGTGGCGGAGGGGTTGATCTCCTGGCGTCTATCTCTCCTGCGAAAAGGCTGGTGTTCAAGGGGCGCTCCGGTGTCCGGCCTCGGTGATGGTTGGTGGGACAACACTCCATGCGTGTGTGATATCTTGGGTTTCGCCTTGACTATCAGCTGCTGTGGCATGAGGATGCGGAAATGGTGAAGGACAATATCTTGCATCGCCAGCATGTTCTCAGGTCGGTGGCCGCAAACAGTCTCGTCGCTAGGCGCTCCGTGGTCACCTCACTGTATACGTCGTATGTTCGAGCATGTGCGAATTTTCATTTGCCACTGATGGTTGGCTCGAAGCAAGCGTTGGCCTGCGTCCAGACTCCGTTGAAATGCTGTCTACGAATTGTTACTGGTTGTCTTTCTTCAACCTCAGTCTCAGCTTTGCACGTCGAGGCAGGAGAGATCCCACTGCGTCATCGGGCAAGGAATTTGTTGACATCCCTGTGTTTGAAGGTGATTGCCAGGGGTGAAAGGGACCCTCTTGCTTGGATTATCAGGGATTATGTTTCGCTCGGTCTGGCACCACGGGACCTGCTTCGTATCCCTTAGTTGGGAGCCTCACTGATTTTGGAGTTTTATCTGGTAGGCGTCGTCTGTCAATATTGTGTATCAATGCCTTCCCCCTGGGTTTAGTGCCAGAGGTTGGGTATTCTTTGTGTGGTTGGGGATGGAGTGGTGATTAGGGGCGTCGGTGATATTTACTGTGATGCGTTTTTCCATCTGGGTTTATGGATAGTGGTGTTGGGATTGTGGTTGAGGACCTCCGTCTCGAGTTTGTGCATTTTTGCCCTTTATTCTTTCATCGTAGAGTTAGTTGCCCTTTCTATTGCTGTTGATGTTGGTCTTCACCTACAGCTACCGCACTTTCGGGTTCTATCGGACTCTGCGGCAGGTATCGGTTTCCTATGGCGGTCATTTCAGGCCATGGATGTTACACGCCCGATTGTCTTGGAGATAGGGTGGAAGTTGTTTGGTGCTCTCCAATCGAGGGTGGCGGTCTCTCTTCAGTTGATCAATGGACATGCTGGGTGTTTCGGAAACGAGACGGCTGATGAGTTTGCCCGTATTGGGTGTAGCACGAGGGCAAACCCAGTACTCGCTCCAGTTCTGCCAAGGAATCTGGGGCCTGTTCTTTTGGAATCAACTCTCGGGGAACTTGAACGCAGACTGGGATGCGGATCCCACTGGCAGAAATCTGTATGGTTTGCATCCAACGGTTGCCGTTTCTGTTGCTTTGGGCAGGCTCCCGAGATGGCCTGATATCGAGACTGTGCAGGGTCATGTTATATTGCGAAAACATGAGTATATTATTGTGTGGTGTGGGACGGCAGTATGTCTTTGTGGAACGGGTGAGGAAACCGTGGAACACTTTTTATGCAGGTGTCCCCTTTCGCTGTGTACTGATAGTCGTCGGGATGCTCTTTTAACTTTTAACTTTTTGTGCTCACCTGTTTCTGTTTTATAATCAATTGTACAACATGCACTTTATCTAGACACACGCTAGTGTGTCGCCGCCAAGTGGAAAGGCTGCCACTAGCAGACTGTGTCTTTGAACTGTAACGACCTTATACCTGACTTCAACCTGCTGGTGTAAATTCCCCATGCGGTAGAAATCTTTGCAAATCGTTGGAATCAGGTGTCTTGGGCCCAGTAACGAAGAAAATTTCAACATTAACGTATGGGAACGTGTCCTTTATGGAAAAAAAGTTCCCTCAATAACGTTGATTTGTGTTACAGGCTGGCTACTAGCTCAGTACAGGGCTAATGTTAATTCTCATATGGTATAAAGTCACGTGCACAGCTCGTTAGGGAAAGTTCGTGCACCTAAAGTTTCGGCACACAGGTAAAGAGTAGTACGGGGAAGTGCCTTTTTCTAAAATGAGGGTTGCAGCTAGAAGGACATGGTCGTGAAGAGGCGCGAATTACAAAATTTTTGTTGTAACCATTGTAACCATTGAAGCAACAGTCTATCATAACATGCTTAAGTGTTATACGTGCATCGTTCATTGCTTAATTGTAAGAGTGCATTGTTCCTGTCACAAAAACAATAAATCCTACTGAGATACTACAAGTCTTTCATTGCAAGAAGAGTTGCAGATCGTAAGCACAGGGTCCAATCATGTAGGGAAAAAAGTAATTTTTTTAAAGAAGTTATGGTTCAGTAATGTGCCAAGTTTGCGGGTTAATTTAGACACATACTAGTGTGGCGCCACCAAGTAGATGAGATTAATTGTGATTGAGTGAGCAATTCCAGCTTCATTGCGTAATTAACATTAACTACGGGAGGAGCAAATGAAGGGGGATGCTCCGATTGAGTGAGCGAAACGCACGAAAATCAGCATTTGTTAGCTAGTATGCTCAATAATGGGATTGAACAAACCTAAGCATGTGAAGCTATGCACATGCAATAAACCAAAGCGTGTCAATGTGGCTGATGTAACGGCTAATTGATCAATAGCAAATGAGAAAATTGTGAATAAACTTTATCTAGACCCAAATAAGGGTCGACCATAAAATTCTGCCATAAAAAAAGGTATATGTTCCATCTTGGGATATAGAAGATAATTTTACTTTATGTTTTTGAGCCTCAGAGCAAATCCATAATCAATATTTGCACGAAGAGTATGTAGAGCAATTTTACCGGATAAGACCTTGTGACCTTTTGAACATTCAGAGTCCTACGAAAGTTCTGATATCCACCCAAAACAAAACTGGTGTAAAAGAAACCGCAAAGTTTCCAAAATGGGTCGGCCTTTGAAAGTAGTGATATCATTCAACCATGCAGGAAAGGCCGCCAAGGTTAATCCTATTAGCCAAGTTAATCGCACCAAATAATACTTTGGATGTTAAATAAAAACTTGAAGATTGCTACCGCAGATAGCAATCTTCTAGTTTTCATTTAACATTCGAACTATTATTCGGTACGATCAACTTGGTTAATTGGACTAACCTTGGCGGCCTTTCCCTTGTTGAAGGGTATCACTACTTTCGAAGGCCCACCCTATTTGGAAACTTGGCAGCTTCTCTTATGCCAGTTTTTGTTTTGGTTGGATTGGAAATATAGTTAATCAACAACCATTAATTATATCAGGAACAAATGAACATGCGAGCCCACTGTGTGTTCAGGAACATGTTCATTTGTTCCTGATTATATCAAAGACAAGATTTTCTTTAAGCTGTCCAAGAAACGATTTACAATTGCATTTTCATAAGGAGTTCACAACCAATAGTTTCACTAAAAGCAAACCACAAAATAACCAAAAGGGGTGATATCATAATAATTCCATATAGGTAAAGAGACCCATCAAATTTTTGCCGTAGAAAGTAGTGATAGCAGAGCTAAAATGGATGCCGCCAATCCTTCCGTTCAAAACCCTGATCACACAACCTTAACTGGCACCTCAGTAATTGTCAGTTAAGTTTCAGTGATCACGGTTCGTACCACAAACTTGGCGGAAACCATTTTGGTTCTGATATCACTGCTTTATAGGGCGAAAACTTGATGGGTCTCTTTACCCTTACGGGGTTTATGTGTAATAACTATTACTTGTTCAGGTGCTCATTCACATAGAAGTTATCCTAATCACTATTATATTAAGTTAAGCTGGTGAGCACTCATTTGTATAGTATTCTACTTGCGTATTCGATAATATTATTAAATATTTAAACTGAACAGTTCTACGTACTCGTTATAAAATGGTAGCTGACCGAAGTGAGGCCATCGTCTCGTCAATTCTTCGATTATGCTTTTTTCTTCATTGATGATGGGGAGAGATTCACCACCTCCCTAGGGTATAATTCCGACAACATAAACATCAGACTATATTTTACTTCCGTAAAGCTATAAATAGCACATAAGAATCTAAGATTATATTCAAACACACTTCACATGCCCAGTTTTACTTACTATAGAAACATCTTTACTAAGGGCCGGATTATATTAAGACAGGGACATTAGGGACATTTGACCTAGGCCACTAATTTCTAAGGGAACCCCAACTCTGCTGAAGGTTAAGAACAACAATTAAGTTCAACAAAAATAATATAGACACAAATAAAGATTTTTTTCCTATATATCTACCATAAAATTTACCACTTTTGTCTGGTTGGTAAGCTAGAAACATCTTATCGTATCCTACACTTTTTCCTACCAGACATGATACATCAAGCACGAACGACTGTGAAATTATAACAATTTTAGAAAGTCCTACCTGCAACTGCAACTAACAAACAAGGGGCTACAGCGACTATCTAGTCTCACTGGTCTTCTGTACAGTTTCTCCACTTCCAATGTTGACGCGCACACCTCTATCATGCACTACAACAGCTATCTCTATTATATAATTAAAAACAGTAACCATCAGAATTGCCCGTTACAAATATGTTAGCTTTTAAGCTTATTTTACGTTTTAGGCATAATTGTCAGCGTTTAGGCCTAATTTACAACTTTAATTTCGTAAGTAGCAACTAACGGAGATTTGGATTGCATACAGTAAGTTTATTCATTTTTGCAACACGGAATGCCTCCGCGCACACCTTTACAATGTTACAACGTAATGCACAACGTAGCCTATATAGATCAGTGGTAGTAGGGAAGGGACAGGAGAAACGCTGCAGCAGCGACTCGTAGCAACTATTAACGTTGCCATGGTAACGTGATTTAGATCTAATTTTCATTTTTTAGGCCTAATTTCTTTAACGGCAGTTTTAGTTTCGTAAGTAGCAGATAGGCCTAATTATAGCCACTATAGCCTAATGGAGAATTTGGTTCGATCGTAAGCCTATTCATTCATGCAACAATGCGACAAGACTCTTTTAAACGAAGCTAAAATGTTTTTGTTTTTACGGCTGCATTAACACAAGTCTTTAGGATTTCAATTCGACGATGAAATGTTATAATTTAATTTAGTTACGTCGAAGAAGTCTATTAGCTATAAGGAGGCAACGATGTTTTAATTTGCCATGATATTAACTAACTTTTGACACTGAATCGAACGTTGTAAACAGTGGTCGTCAATTTCTGGTACCGTTGCGAAGTTGAAAAAAGCGACGGACGGACAAAGTCGTTGCAATAGTCTTCTCAGCCGGTATGCTGTACAGAAGACTAAAATCCCACAAGAAGAAAATATAATAATGCCTGCTAACCGGCTTCTCTTATGTCCTCTACACTGGTCAAATCTTCGACCATTTCCCCTAGTATAGCTCAATTCATGACCCTGTTTGCAAAAAGAGCAATTGATTTCCATTGCATAGCCGATTTTACATAATCAAAATATTTTTTGTCATCTTTATCATTTTGTTCAATTTTCCTGCCCGTAAATGGCTCTGACTCAGGACGTTTTCTGTTTATCTAACGGCCACGAAGTATTGTTGGTTTTTAACTTCCAAATTGGTAAACCACTGACATCACTAGTAACATGAAAAAAAGTGTTTGGTCGTCTTGTGAGGGGAAACCCTTAATTAGATGGAAGGAAGAGTCGGGTGGACAAGAGAATGGTTACCAAAACCATAGTCGAGTCACACAAAAACACTAAAGATGTTAGAAAAAAGTGTTTTAATTGCATAAAATTGTCTATAACTTGAGATATACAAGTAAAAATTGTCAAAATCGTTCTGCTATTGTACAGGCCTTGCAGTTTGGCTGTTGTCGATATCCTTTGCCTAAGGGAAAGATCGATTGAAATGTACCAAATATGGAGTCAGAACAAGTTAGAGAGGTTTAATTTTTTATTTTAATGAGGAACAAAAATAATATAATAATAATAATAATAAAATACAGGACAGGGTGGGGAGACCCACCACTTACGCCCAGCCTCCCGTTAAATAAAAACATTAAAAGAAAAGAAAAAGCAAGTCATATAAACAAACCCATTATTGGTTATAGTACATAAGCCGCAACAAATGCTGGCGAACATTAGCCTTGTTTAACCCAAATTTAAACCCCTCCACCTCGGGAAGGGCATGTCAAACTGGCATAACACGACATGAGAAAAAATGTTTTCTGGTATCGAGACGACAACACAGACGAACAAGTTTGAGGTTATACCCTCTAGTAGTAAAAAGTCTGAAGTTCGAAAAAAGGAAGCTTGACTGGTAGAAGATGATGAAGAATTTTGTAGGTTAAGATTAAATCCGCCTTAAGTCTACGGAGTTCAAGAAAATGCAACTCAAGACGTTCCTTACAGGGCATAGAATACAGGCCAGGCAATGATTTTGTAAAGCGCCTTTGTACGAATTCAACCTTTTCCACGTCTTTTAAAAGATGAGGCGACCAGACCAGACTTGCAAACTTGTCGAACATAAACTTTATACGCCCACAGCAATGTTTTCCAGTTCCCAGACGTAAAGCAGCGGCGAACAATAGCTGCATGACGATTCGCAGACGTTGTTATGTGGCAGCAGTGAAGTGAAGCTTTGAGGTCAGACTTAAAGAAGATCCCTAAACTCATTACCGAATTAATCAGATATTCTACGAGAAATTCATATCCGAAGTTATTGGTGAATTTGACTGTGTAACAGCAGTCTGTTTTTTTTTTTATATCTTAAGTATATTTTATTGCTAGCAACTCTGTTAGCTAAATAACATTTATCTTATAATGTTTGACAATAAAAAAAACTATATCATTGGGAAGAATAAGGAGACAATTTTGAGTTTATATTCTAGAAGATAAGATTTGAGAAGGAATTGAAGTAAAATTATAAAATTCTTCCCCTTCCCACAATTCTCTTCCATTTGCCTTAGGTACGGAGCTGTTTACATGGAAGAGAACTATGGGAAGTGGAGGGGTCCCTCAAGAATTTTGTCCAGGACCCCGAGTAATCTGATCTGGCCCTGACTATAATAACTAGAAACAACTATTAAAACTTAAGCAACATTTTGCATTACAACAGTTACTAAAATCCTATCTCTTGGTCCTGAAGAGTTTTGTTCAGCAAGTTTCAGTTTCAGTTTCATGCAGTCCATAAGGCAACATGTTTTTGCCTCTGAAGTGGTTTTTATTTTCATGCTATGATAGGTAAGTTTTGTTTTCCTTTATTATTAACTTAATTCTCAATACACTAATAAACAAGAAAGTATTTATCATTTGAAACAAAATTATGTTATTTTTTTTATCTTCTTTTGCACTAAAACAAAAGTTAAGTGATATCCCTTGCTTAGACCTGTTAAGCAATTAAAAGCATTTTTTACATAAACTTAGAACAAAGTCATAAACGAGTGTAAAAGCATTTTAATTCCATCATCTGTTTAACGGAATCGCTCCTTTTCCGGATAGAGCAAAAAATTGAATTATACCACACGTTAATTAAAGGAACTGACTTAAGAGAGGAGTTCTTAGAGAAGATTTGCAGACGAACAGCTGTTCCTAATACCCTGCAAGAGCACATATCCGGTTAAGGTAACCACGAGTTTTAATGGTTTTACTGCCGTGTTTGGGACAAAAACGAGCAACGAAAAAAGGAACTAAGGTTGCACACAAACATTAACCGCGAGCTTTAACGTTTTACTCAGCTTTCATTGGAAAAGAACAAGCAATTATAAAAATCACCAAGGTAAACCAAAAATTTTAATAGCGAGTTTTAATGTTTTACTTGTCTCGTTTGGGAAAAGAACAAGTAATTAAAGAAACACTAACACAAACATTAACTGCGAGTTTTAAGGTTTTACTCAGCCTCCATTGGGAAGAGAACATGGAATTAAAGCCATCACCAAGGTTACAATTTTTATTGTAACAGTGAGTTTTAAGGTTTTACTCAGCCTCCATTGGGAAGGGAACATGGAATTAAAGACATCACCAAGGTTATAATTTTTATTGTAACAGTGAGTTTTAAGGTTTTACTCAGCCTCCATTGGGAAGAACATGGAATTAAAGACATCACCAAGGTTATAATTTTTATTGTAACAGTGAGTTTTAACGTTTACTCAGCCGTCACTGGGAAAAGAAAAGGCAATCAAAGTAATTTAGACATAACGAGTTATTAAAGAAACTACGAAGGTTACATCCAAACCTTAACCATGAATTTTCATTCTTGTACCTCATACCACGAATTTGTAGGGTTTGGGAGGAGAATTTGTGACAGAGACCCGTACTGAAACGTCTTAGATACATTCGTATTAGCTCAGTCTTAGTTTATACAGGGAGCCATGTATTGTATGTGAGAATTTCTACTCAGTTTTTAGCCTAAAATTAAACTAAACTAAACGAAACTATCTTGTATTTAATTATTATTTAGCCTAGTTTAGTTGTAATTTAGTTTACTTTAGATTTGGGCTGAAAAATTAGTAAAAATTACCAGATGAAACACGTGGCGCCCTCTGAATACTCGGACTGAACTAATATGGATGAATCTAACATGTTTCAATAGGAACTTTTTAGAGTTACAAATTCTCCTTCCAAACCCTATAAATTCTTGCTCATACTCACCTTTAAATTCTTAATCTGTAGTTAAAGCGAGTTAAACCAGGAAAATGCGTTCAAATCAAAGTGAAAAAAAAAACTTGTAACTCTAGACACAACGTATCTATCTCAGTGGTTGAGGCACTTCCTTGTGATGTAATTCACCCCACACTCGTTCTGTTTTTGTTGAACGCATTCCAGCTTCCAGACGCATTTTGCTTCAGCTGCTGTGAATTTTGTCCAAATCCTTTGGATTTCGGAGGGTTAACTTACAGGAAATGTGTTACTTCTGTGCCCACTCAGCTTCTGGAGGGCAAGCAAAGCCCCCCCCCCCCAAGCCTATCCCCCCCCCCCCATGATGCGAGTGTTGCAAGGTTTTGAAGATATTAGTATCATTTCTTCAAGTCTAGTTTTTACAAATAACTTTGTAGAAAAGCCTAAGCACCTGGTTTCTTGACTTCTTCGGTCTTTCAGGTGCTGACTATGTTACGGATGTGGGCATACAAGCAAATAGTGTGTTCATCATACTTATTGTATGAATCTCGACAAGTGATAGGTGTAAAAATCATTTTTAAACCAACATGTCTTTTCATTAAAAACGAGACACGTTTCCTTACAACTAATGGTAACTGTCGGTGTGGAGAGCTACTTACTTAGTTTGGCTACAGCACTAATATTGGCTACAGGAATCATCTGCAGACAGTCTCAATGGGTATACGAAAAGTACCTTTTTTTGGGGGTGGGTCACATTATTTTCGGTCCTTGAGTGGAGGGGGGCCAAAATTTTTTTCACGATCTCGAAGGAGGGGGGCCATCGAAAATTTGATGATCACATTTTCATTTCCTCCGGCCCACCCCTGGCCATAAATAATGACTGGTCCCATAGCACACAACATGTTGAGAGTATACAGAAAGTAGTCCCATTTTAGATGTGGAACTTCGTCTGTGAATCTGTCGTTTCATGGAGACAACAGGTTTGATTTTTATAAATCTGTTGATCCGGGTTTTCAAATGCTTTTGATTTTGAAACTATGCTTTGTTTAATGAATTGCTAGCCTGGGTTGACGTTTGGCAGCCTGCGTCTTGCTGCAAGGCTAGTAAAACACGGATCGGCAATGCACCATGCAGCGCTTTGTTTTGCTAGTAAGAATTTTATACATTAAATCTCTGTACTGTGTGACACTTAATATAGATGTGTCATCGTTTCACTTCTGATTGATTGCGTTTAAGTGGATGATTACCATGTCAGATACGGCTTTTCAGCACTTTGTTTTGCAATTTGTAAGAATTTTACACAAATCTCTGTACTGTGTGAAACTTCATATAGATTACAAACAAAAAAGTCATGTGTGCCGTATAAAAGGGGGTTATATGATTGAAGTTACACTTTACTTGTTAAAAGGTACACGAATAAAAATTGATGATTTTTAATTGAAATTACAAACAAAAACGTCAAGAGTGCCGTAAAAAAGGAGGATATATGATTGAATTTTCACTAGTTAAA
>JAHWFP010005329.1:0-11370 GCA_023313725.1 Lithobius niger | reverse complement strand
AATTTGCTTTCTTTTGACAAACTTCTCATATTTGTAGCCTTCTACTTTTAGAGAAGAAGGTGATCATCCCCAACCAACCAGCCAACCAACCAAAAACTGTATCTTTTTTAATGAGGAGAGACTAGCGGAGTCGCTCGCTTCGCTCGCTCATTCCGCCCCGTCTCGCTGCGCTCGAGGAAATTTCTTGTTGAAACTCAAAAAAAAAAGGGTTTAACGAGCGTTAACCACTCCTGGTCATCTGCCCGAAGCCCTAAGGCCCTATGTCTGCAACTCGTATGGTGCTGACAAACAATCCTGGCAAAATTTATGAAACAAATGTTCAAGAAAGTGATCCGAATAATGTGCGCGTTTTTCTTAGTGCATCAGTTCATAATACAAATGATAAACAAAAGTAAAAATGGTCAAATAATGTCATTCAAGAGTTGTAATGTTAGCATTCTGTATCTATACCTGTTACACTTTTGTGCTGGGGCCACTGACCTTTTATCCAACATAGAAAGTCGGCCATTTTAACTATGAATAAATATTTAGCCTATATTACTTACTAAATGTATTTAGGAAAAAGTGCTGTTTCCCATGACGAACGCTGATTTCGTTCGCTTTGCTCACTCAATCAGCGCAAACATTGTCACAGAATCGTGCCTGGAATCAATGTAACCTCTAAGAACCACACATCACTAGAAATTTTCGGTAGCACTATGCTTTACATGGGTTTTTATTGTTTCACTTATTTTAAGAATTTTTTTCTTTACGTCCTGATCAGTACAGCTTTTTCCATCGGCTCCTTATCAATTCTCTTTCTCACTCATATGGTGCTGACAGATATTGCCAGCAAAAATTATCAAACAAATGTTTAAGTAAGTGATCAGAATAATGCGCGCGTTTTTCTTAGTGCGTCAGTTCATAAGACAAATGATAAACAAAACTAAAAATGTTGAATTCAGTTCAATGTAGCAGTAGTGTTTCACGTATTTTCTTTTATCCAACGTAGAAAGTCGATCATTTCCACTACTGAATAAATATTTATCCTACAACTTGCTAAGAGTGCTAAGAGTGCTAAGAGTGTTTAAGAAAAAGTGATGTTCTGATGACAAACGCTGATTTTCGTTTGCTTCGCTCACTCAATCAGCGCAACCTCAGAAACGTGACCTACCACCACAGCCGACCTCCACACTTCAACAGAACACGCTACGGTTTGAACGTAAGTTAGGCCTACACAAGACACTAACTCGTTCCCAAAGGCTGTTCATGTTTTACCACAAATAAGAAGGGCAGCCTTGGCTGTCACCAGCATCTCTACGGCTCTTTTTAGACGACACTTAACCGCAGCAGTACTTCGAAAATTCGTGAAAAGACCCGAGCATCATCCCCCTACTATGTGAAGGAATTTTCTCTTTTTTTTCTTGTGGGACAACGATTCCTTAGCATAGGTTGGTGTAAGAGGGCTTAGGCCCCTTCCTCCTCCTAATCACCCAATGGTGGTTAAACATTACTTACTTACTTACTTGACGTTCATTCGGCTGATGATCAGTGCAGTACGTGTTTTTCGTAAGGTTTCAGTTCGTAACAAACGGTTACTGCTCCTACTCTTTTTTTTTCTTTGTTTATACTCATTCGCCACATTTAATAAGATTCACCAGATGAAGTTTCATTACTGAATAAATATTTAGCCTACTACTTACTAACTGTATTTAGGAAAGTGCTGTTTCTGATGACAAAAACGCTGATTTTCGTTCGCTTCGCTCACTCAATCAGCGCACACATTTCCTCGAATACGCTACCTAGTCAATGTTACACCAAGAAAAACACATCACTTGTAATTTGTATTACTACTACACTTTACGTGGGTTTTCTTGTTTCACTTATTTTAAGAATTGTTTTCTTTACATCCTGCTTAGTTTAGATTTTTCCATTGGTTCCTTACCACTTCACTTTCTGATGACCCCTCACTTAGCGAAAACATCTGCAGAATTAAAGTGAAAACGGCACGGCTTGAATGCAAATTAGGCTTACACATCGACACAAGACAATAACTCTTATCCACAGCTGCTCGTGTTTTAGCACAAATAAGGAGGGAACTGGCTGATGGCCTTACGTAAAAACAAATGCTCGAATATTGTTGTTTAAAATAATACAAACGCACACGTAAAAGTATTCCTGGCACCCCTTTTTGGGGTCAATATAATTATTTTCTATATGTAATTTAGTATTTAGCATTTAATCTTTTTCTGTCTTTGTGTTGCTGCTAAACGATTATTCTCTTGTCCTAGATTTGTCAGTTATTATAGAATCGGTGAATGACTCCAATTTTAAAACGGGTAATAAAATAGTACTGCGAAAAGCTACGCGTCTTTATTAATTGTTACTAAGAACAACAATTTAGTAAGTCGCTCCTCGTTGTGTCCGTTGCCGCCAGACCATTGTTCATAGACGTTCCAGAGAATTTCGATAAAAATTGGGCAACAATCTTGACGTCATGTATTGTTGATGCATTGTTGGGTGATTGTTGCCGATTGTTGCAAATGGTCATTTTTCGTTAATTTCGGTTATTTAGGACCCAGCTCGGACTTTGAAAATACGCCTACACAACGAACGGGCTAATTTGCTTTCTTTTGACAAACTTCTCATATTTGTAGCCTTCTGCTTTTAGAGGAGAAGGTGATCATCCCCAACCAACCAACCAAGCATAAACTGTATCTTTTTAATGAGGAGAGAATAGCGGATTTTCTCGCTTCGCTCGCTCATTCCGTTGCGTCTCGCTGCGCTCGTGGAGATTTCTTGTTGAAACTCATATGGTGCTGACAGACACTCCCAGCAAAAAATTACAAACATATGTTCAAGGAAGTGATCCAAATAATGTGCGCATTTTTCCACTACAAGATAAATATTTACAACTTACAACCTACAACTTACTAAGAGTGTTTAAGAAAAAGTGCTGTCTCTGATGACAAACGCTGATTTTCGTTCGCTTCGCTCACTCAATCAGCGCAACCTACCCTGCTACTTAATTACTGTATTTAGGAAAAAGTGCTGTTCTGATGACAAACGCTGATCATCGTTCGCTTCGCTCACTCAATCAGCGCACACATTTCCTCAGAAACATGACTGAATCATTGTAACACCGAGAACCTCACATCACATGCAATTTGTGTTAGTACTACACTTTACATGGGCTTTTTTGTTTCACTTTTTTAAGATTTTTTTTCTTTACGTCCTGCTCAGTGAAGATTTTTCCATCGGTTCCTTATAACTTCACTTTCTGATGACCCCTCACTAGGTGAAACAACTGCAGAAGTCAAGTGAAAACGCCACGGTTTCAATGATCTTTTATCCAACATAGAAAGTCGTTCATTTGCACTACAGTATTAAGAGTCGACCTAGGATCTCTGTGTTAAACTTTCAACTTTGAGAGCTTATAACTCCGTCAAAAGTAAACATTTTCAAACCAAATTTGGAATCTAGCCTTGACTAGTCAAGGCCTGTCTGCAGTCCAAAAATTATGAAATTCGGGCGAGCCAAACCCGAGATACAAAGAGGGGCCAAATAGACATCTTCTTGTTCTTGTTCTTGGTCTTGTTCTTGGTCTTGTTCTTGGTCTTGTTCTGGGGATGTACCTTTCGTTTGTCCTTTCTACAGGTCAAACCATTTGTCCTAGGAAGCCGGTTCTTAGCTCACTTTACAGGTATTGCTCTGTAGATGTGCCCTTTCCATAAGGCATTTTCTAATTGGTCAAGTGGTTCAGGGGTTATGGAGCTTAAACGACCAGATTGATTGTTTTATATTGTTTTAAGCATTGTTATTATGCAACAATGCTAATTAGCAAACGCCAGCTGCAAGACTGAAGATTAAAGGATTTGTTTCTATTGTTTCTATCGCCAGTGTTAAGCAGCATTGGGCTGGATTGATACTTGGGTGGGTGACCACCTGGGAATCTGGCTGTTGCAGACATAGGGCCTTAGGGCTTCGGGCAGAAGACCAGGAGTGGTTAACGCTCGTTAAACCCTTTAACCCTTTTTTTTTTGTTAAAAAGAGTCAGCCTTGGGTCTCTGTGTTAAACTCTCAGTTTTACAGTTTAGCTGCAATTCTAAAAGTAACACGAATTAATAAACAAAAACGGAACGTTAAATGTTTAGAGTAAGGGTCTAAAAGTCAAAACCTAGAAGGAACACGGACAAGGTTTGACAGTAAGGACCTAGGTGTAAAATTTTATAAGAGGCTGGTAAGCATTAGACCCTTACTACCCGGTGGTCAGAAATAAAAACATTTTCACGAAAAACTGGAAATCCTCCCATGTGATGATCCAGTGGTAGTGTGGTATAGGTTTACTGCTTTACTGTATGTTGAAAATTATTTTTTGATTTAGTAACATTGCAGGGTATTCGCAGCAGAGAGCATTACTGGTTATCCTCTACCGTAAATCTACGAAATATAATAAAAAAAATTCTAAAGCATCAAAAGACACAAAATGCCACACTTCACAAGAAAATTATGTTCTTAAAGTTCCATAACAATATTCTAAGAACAAAGAAAACCTGCTACAATCGTTCATACACACTTTCTGTCCGAATAGAGTAGAACTATAAGCTAACCCCGTGTAGTAAGGGTCTAATGCTTACCAGCCTCTTATAAAATTTTACACCTAGACCCTAACTGTCAAACCTTGTCCGTGTTCCTTCTAGGTTTTGACTTTTAGACCCTTACTTACATTTAACGTTCCGTTTTTGTTTATTAATATATATTTAGCTTACTACTGTTTCTGATGACAAACGATAATTTTCGTTCATCGCAAACATTTCGTCGGGAACGTGACTGAATCAATGTAACCACCAACAACCACACATCACTTGGCGAAAACAGCTGCAGAAATCAAGTGAAAACGCCACGGCTTGAATCCAAATTAGGCCTACACAAGACACTAACTCTTATCCAAAGCTGCTCGTGTTTTAGCACAAATATAGGGGGAACTGGCTGATGGCCTTACGTAAAAACTAATGCTCGAATAGTTTAGTGCTCGAATAGTCGAGTTTTGGGGTCAATATATTTTCTATACGTAATTTAGTATTTAGCATTTAATCTTTTTCTGTCTTTGTGTTGCTGCTAAACGATTATTCTCTTGTCCTAGATTTGTCCGTTATTATAGAATCGGTGAATGACTCCAATTTTAAAACGGATAATAAAATAGTACTACGAAAAGCTACGCGTCTTTACTGATTGTTACTGAGAACAACAATTTAGTGACTCGCCCCTCGTTGGTCCGTTGACGCCAGGCTATTATTGATGGACGTTCCAGATAATTTCGAAAAAAAATTGGCAACAATCATGACGTCATGTATTGTTGAGGCATTGTTGGGTGATTGTTGCCGATTGCTGCAAATGGTCATTTTTCGTTAATTTTGGTCATTTAAGACCCAGCTCGGACTTTGAAAATACGCCTACACACCGAACGGGTTAATTTGCTTTCTTTTGACAAACTTCTCATATTTGTAGCCTTCTACTTCCAGAGGAGAAGATGATCATCCCCAACCAACCAGCCAACCAACCAACCAACCAAGCACCCAACCAAGCATAAACTGCATCAGTCTTTTTAATGAGGAGAGATTCCCACCAAATTCTTTCCGTCAAAGTTGACAAATTGGTTAATTTCATTCGGAGCCCACCGCCTACGTGTTAAGTCAATTTAATTGACTTGTTTTCCTGTTGGCTGAAGCATGGTGATTTCAAGGACACTTGTTGTTTATCAGTAGTCGTTTGTGGTTGTCGTCATGCTGTGGGATGTAATTCGTATCTTCTGTAGTGGCCTAGCGTATTATGAGGGTTTTGTGGTTTGTATTTGCTGATGTGGTTGTGGTGGTCGTAGGTTGGACTCGACGTGTTCCCCTGTCCCGCATCCGGAGTTTTTCAGTCTTTTCTAGTGGTGGCCATAATATTGGTTTTTTCCGTGGTGCTGTCAGGCCACCTTTTGGGTGCTTGGGATTTTTTTTGGGGGTGTGTGGTACACTTTTGCATCGGTGCCTTGAGTGTGCGGATGAATTTCACTGGTTGTAATGTTGGGTGTGTTTGTTTGGTGGTGTTTGCCACCCGTGGTGCGCGTAGTTTGCTGTTGTTGGGTTTTGGGCTGATGTCAGGAAAGCATTTAAAGTTTACTGTTGAATGACAATCGCATAAGTGGTTATGAAACTGAATTCGCATGTGCACGTCACTTCCGGCGCACCTGCCTACAGCTGTAACTCCCATTTTAGCAAAGGGTACTTTCCCACACCACTCTTCACCTGTGTTGAAAAATTTAGATTCGTCAACTAGCGAGCTGTACAGGTGTTTTTAAACCCAATGGAAATTAACATGGTGCCCTTCACCTTAGGTAGTAGCGAGCTAGGCCAGTGATGGCGGGAGCACTTTTTCTCTGAAATTGACCACATTCCCACTTTTTAATGTAGTGTTTTTTATTACTTGACTCTAAGCACAAGATCCCATCTACGTGAAAATATTTCTAAGGCTCGTGGTTTCTTCCTCTTGTTACGTTAAAAGACGGTCTGCTAGTGAGATAGATAGTTTTAATGCACGGTGGTGACGTCATGCTAAAAGTGTAGTGGTTATATACGGTTAATGTGAAAATCAACACACGTCACAGTGGGCAAAGCGCGCTCGTGTTTCCCCCTCGATATTGGACTACCGTTTCTTGCTCGCGAGCAATTATAGCCATTAAATTGCCTAAGATTCATGGATATCTATTTCTTATTAAGGGAACCATGGCTCGTAGGATCTTCTGACCAGTTTGAGTGTTCTAAGTTTTTATTGAGAGCTGTAACCTCTTCTGGGATTTTCTTCCCTATAGTAGATGAAGAAAGGGCAATTTAGCTGGCGAAATTAAAGCAGAAAAGCAAAGATTTTAGAAATGCTACAATCGGCAAGAATCACCACATGGCCCTTCTCGTCCCTAAAGTGCCAGCGGGTGGCTGAAGCTAGGATTGACTCAGCAAAACAATTAAACAAGAACTAAAACGGAACAACACACTAATGGCCAGGATCACATAGGCCAGGCTTCTATCGGAAACGTCCTGGCTCAGTACAACACGCTGCAACTGCAGCTCGCATGTGAGTTGTTCTTGTTTGTACTTTAGGGAGCCCATTCCAAGCTGGGTTATCTGCCCCACAGTAGACAACGAGAGTCACAATATTAGCTGGAGAAATCAAATCTTGTGATTCAATTCAATTCAATCTATTGCAGATCGGTCGCCATACTGGCTGTCTGCCCCATGACAAAGCGAATCAAATGAAAACACGAACCAAATCACTGTAACAAATAAGAATGCAACGGTAATGTCTACTGTTGATTGATGTCTTTCATCAACTTGGTGGCGATAGTGTGTGTAGTGTGTAGGCCAATTACAACCAATATAATAGTCAGCCCCGTCACGGTGCAAAATTACAGAAATATCTGACTATGATATTACATAACTACTCACTAACTGTACATCCAATAAATACCACTACACTAACGAACCATTTATATAAACTGAAAATAGCTAATCATCTTATGAAAGACTTCACTTAATAAATCACAATTGCGAGTACTGCTACAAAACCACAGCACAGTTGTGAAGTTTTGAAGAAAAAAAACATTATGCGACGTGTGCAGCCTCGCATTTGGCTGCACTTCTGGAGACGATCCATCTACATTAATAAAAACGAGTTGCATCTGAGTGTTGTAAAATGCCCACCCGACCCAGAACGGACACTCGACCGTAACAATGCTGCGTTGATTGTCAACAACACCCCGCCACCCGTCTAATAATAACAGTATTCGATTATTGCAAACGGAATGATTGTTGGCAGATTGGAAAAAAATGACAAAGTCGCCGGGCTAAAGGTTTCCATGTTGTTGTTGCTGCACGTTGTTGGTGGTGTTGTTGTTGTTGTGTATGCTTCACGTATATTTCACTGGAACTGGCTTCCTCATAATGTGATTGAAGCCAGATCTGTTAATGGCTGGAAGACAGCCAACGATAAAACACGTTCTGCCAAGCAGTCAACTCTCTGCTCATCCAACCATACAAGCTTGGCTTTGGTTGTGCATTTTGTTTAACTTTAAATTTAATTTTAAGTATGCAATTTAACATTAAACCGCTGGCTAAAGGTTCTGTCGTTGTAGATGATTAAAATTAAACGATTACTGAAACTCGGTTAAACATTTCAACAAAAATAACAAAGCAAGCGGGCTGAAGATTTAGACAATTCTGTACAAAGGCGTATTTATAGAATTCCGATGTACAACGGCGTATTTATAGAATTCCGATGTACAACGGCGTATTTATTTACTCCCGGTGAAATGTTCATATGAAAGTGCAGGGAGTCCGGGTCAGGGGAGGCGCTGATTGAGTGAGCGAAGCAAACGAACATCAGCGTTTCCTAGCCAGTGGTCGTAAAACGAAAAGACGGGTTACACGCCTTCCGCAACAAACACATGTGAAAGCAAATCGTCCCAATGTTTTAAATGGTACATCAAACACCACCCGTGCATAGCACGGGCTTCAGCTAGTCTACATTAATAAAAACAAGTTGCAGTGTTGTAAAACGGCCACCCGACCCAGACGGACACCCGTCTAATAATAACAGTAACAATGCTGTGTTGATTCTGTGTTGATTGTCAACAACAATGTCTTTACAAACATGCACACTACCTCTGGATAGCAGCACAGTCGTTGTCAACACCGCCAGATTGAGACTTTTCAATAGACAAGCGCTTAGCCGCAGACCAAATCTTCCATGTTAACACGTTTCGCACGTCCAGGCATGATCATGCGAAAAATGTTGCAGCAATAGTGATTTTTGACCGTACTTTTTTATTTACCCTAAACGGATAAGTATGAAACACCGGCATCGAGATTTCTGTAATCCTAAAGCGTATGACGCAAGCAATCGTGAAACTCCGGTTGTGGGCTCGTTCTGTATGCGACCACACATGGCAAGACACGTACGACGCATGTGCTAAGCTTTAACACGGAGGATTTGGTCTGCGGCTATGCGCTTTTTTTCAATAGGACTATTGTAAATACTAAACCAAAACCAAAACTGGTAGAAAAACCCGCCAAGTTTCCAAAAACGGTCGGTCTTTGAAGGTAGTGATATCATTCCACAAGGGAAAGGCCGCTAAGGTTAATCCTGTTAGCCAAGTCAATCGCACATACTAGCGGTATCAATCTTCAAGTTTTCATTTAACGTCCAAAGTATTATTCGGTGCGATTAACTTGGCTAATAGGATTAACCTTGGCGGCCTTTCCCTGGTGGAATGATATCACTACCTTCAAAGGCCGACCGTTTTTGAAACTTGGCGGGTTTTTATACCAGTTTTGGTTTTGGGTGGATATCACAACTTTCATAGGACTGTGAACGTACATAATGTTACACCGTCTGTTTAAGATGCTTCAATCCCATTTTTGCACACACTGACTAACAATCGCTGATTTCGTTCGCTTCGCTCACTCAATCAGCTCACCCTTCGCTCACCCTTCAGTTGTTTTGTTTATCCCTGCAACTTCCCCTTAATTTTTCAAGATTTCGTTCACATTTAGTCATGCAGAAACCCCGAAGGTCGCTGTTAGTAAAACAGCAGAACGCGAAGCATTTTTTTTGGGGGGGGGGGGGGGTTATTAACAAAAAACCCATTAGCTGTGCATGCTCGTATTGTTGCGTAACTATCATCTAACGTGCATCCTTTTATTCTTACGCAATCCACGGCAACGTTAATGTTTCTTTATTTTGTCCTTCGTTACAGTTCAGTTTTTAGTTCGTCCAGGCTTTTACAATAAATCTAAGGACCAGTCTTGATTGTTCAAGCCATTGTTGCTTAAAATCTTTGGTTGCAACTTGGAAAAATAACGAAATTTAAATTCGCCGGTGGCGAATTTCAAAACCCTCCCACGCATTTGTCTTGACCCCTACAACCCCCAAACCAACAAAAGGACCATCCTCAGGCCACCATACATCCGTGTGCAAAAGTTCAGGTACGCAGGCCTTCTCAATTTTGCACTAGCCATGAGCAAAAAGTCTATGGGATTTAACATGGAAAAAATCTTATTAGCTAGCTAGACAGTAACATAAAAACAACGTTATTGACGCATCTTTTTCTCTATGATTGGTGGACACTCATCCTTTAAATTTTAGTTTTTCTTAATCTCTGACCCTTCCCCTTACATTTTCCACAATTGGAAACATTTCTGTCGCACTGGGATTTATCCTCAACATGCCAAAATAAGCTTTCAATTGCTTACAGTTAACAGACACATGTCTGCTATGGTAAAATCCACCCACATTAGTCAGTGGAGAGAGTGTTAGCGATTTGACCAAAGCCTAATTACCACAAATCTGTTTATATTCATCCGCGAGCTAAAACAACGACGCAGAAACAGCTTAACAATGCACTCGCGCGAAGTTTTTTTTATGTAATATTAACAATTTCATATTTTTTACGGTAGTGTGACACTATACTATGTCTTCATTATTAACACGTCTATTGTTTAACTATTAATGGTGTGTATGTCATTTCTTCAATACCAAATTTTATTAAATTGGAATAATTTCTCTCTTTCCAAATTTGATGGCCTGACAAGGGCCCTTTTGAACAGCAGCAGCTAAGTTTCAAACCATTTCTCAAATCTGTCTCCGTCCATTTCATCATGGTAATCGCCCTTTCCTTTCCTTGCTTAAAAAAACGAGATTGGCAGCAGGTACAAATCCATCCTCGTTTCCAGCATGCAAAATAATGAGCCGTCCTCCTTTCCCACTTGGTGCTTTTAAACCAGTTATCAACCCTTTGTGAAATGCATCACACTTGCTCTTCACAGTCGTATCTGTCCGAAACACTTGATTTCGTGTGGCCATCATTCACCCATGTTTCATCCAAATAGTAATATTCTTTTTTTAACGTAAGTTTTTATGGCACGCAAATATCTCCGCCGCCATAAAACATTATCGTCTCGTTCAATGAGCAGACTGTAGCGCTGACGTTTATGGAAAGCAATCCCCAAATCTATCATGCTTCGCTGCCATTGTTGTCCGTGAAAAATTTGGCAGAGAGAGAATTGTCTTCGTTTACGGCAGATGTCACTTTTTTAACAGTTGGAATGTCGTCATTGCGATAAAAATCATGAACTCTTTTCCGAATCGCTGAAAGCGCAAATTCATCGTATTTTTGCATGCGTGTTTTCGTACAGTTGCTCAGCTTGCGTTTGCTTGACGTACCGTAGTCAAACACCGACCACTTACTTTGAATTCGGTTCGGCAACGATAGATGGCAGCTTCGGACACGCCGCACAACAATCCTGTGTCTTTCGCAACTTCATCGATAGATTTCTTTGGATCACGCTGGCGCAG
>JAHWFP010005304.1:9065-19608 GCA_023313725.1 Lithobius niger | reverse complement strand
AACACCGCTGTGTTTGCTATTCATATGGCGACGTAAATTTCCAGTCCCAAACTGTTTTTTCGAGTCTCCGCCCCTCTTAACGTTGCTGGAACATAGTTTGCACCTTGCAACACTCTCATCATGAAAATTAATCGTAAAGAAGTTCCATACGATGCTTTGTTTTCGTTTTCTTGGCGGCGACGATCGCGTTGTCGAGGTAGCGTCAGCCATCTTTGTTCACGCACTGAAAAAGGCAAGCGCTCACCGGAAGTACGATAGCGGTGGAGCGCGTGCGCAGTTGGGCACGTGTGGTGCGACTATACAGTCCTGGCATGATGATCGCGTTTGTTGTTGAAATCGATAGGCCTAACGACTGGAGCTTAGAACAAAATATGAGCCATTAAGGGCAGGTAAAAAAAAAAAAAAAAACCACTCATAATTGTTGCTGGTGTAGTGCGCGCGCTGTGTTTTTTTTTTTTGTGTTTTTTTTTTTTTTTTTTTATCAGCGTCGCTTATATTGTATATTAAGTTCCCGTGGACCTGACCGGTTTTTCGACCGGCGAAGCCTCGAACATCGGTTCCGGTGTTGTGCCGGTTAACCATATACTGGCCGGTTATAAAAACCGGCACCGGTCGATCCCTATCTATAAATGATTGTATTGTCATGAACTTTGCTATGTGCACGTGTAGAGATAACCAACCAGCTTTCTTGCTACCTAAAATCGCACAATTCCAATTTCTTTTTACTGACGGGACACCCCCCGCCTCGTCCTCTCTCTCTCTCGGACTTGACAAACAATTATTCCTGATGGTTAAGAGATTCTCCAACTCAGACTTCAGTACCATTCATGGAGGGGTGACTGTCTTGGTTAAGTCACACTAGACTTGAGTGTTGTCTCTAAATTTAGAGAGCACCTACAGAAATTTTGTTTATCAAAGTTCACACATCCACTCCCTTCAACATTGTTTGCTGCTGCTGCATAAGTGGAGACAATGGGGAAGAGTCCTACAGTGCGGTTGTAACCTCTGTGCAATCTTCACCTCCAGTTGCCATGCTTTATTTTGCTGAGACTGTAATGCACATTTTATTCATTGGGATAATAACACACTCACTGCCGGTGCCCAGAAATCCCATCTAGCATCGTCCCCCTGGGGCATGCCGAGTTTGGCCGTGATCGGAGCACTTTTCAGACGAAACTGCCTTGAACTGATAGTTGAACAGAGCTGGGAGCAACATTGTTGCTAGGCGTACGCGTACTGTTCTTAACCAACAGTCGTCCATTCTTGATCAAATTCGTACTTAAGATGACTGCCTTATCTCTAATATACATCGTTCTACCACTTGAGGAAACGGCGACCATGATGTTCTGTGTTGGAACATTTTTATTTTGTCAACCAACCAGAGATAAAAAGACTACGCACATTAACTAGGTATAAGAAAGGGACTGTTCATTTGCAACTATTAGCTGGTATCTTGCATCAGCTGAAAAATCGGTTGGCAAATTCTGGGAACCTTTCAAAGCTGGTGTTCAACTGCAAACTGACCTTAATATTCCAAAGCAAACCACAACTAACGAGAGGGCACCTCTCCCTCAAATTATTGTCAATGCACTGAAACAGAAAAATCACTTTTGGAAAATCCACCGGGCTAAGAAGACTGCAGATTCCTGTATTTTTTTTCGATCCTTCAGAAGTTTTACCGCTGCTCTTTGGTCCTCTGAGCAATGGTGGAGCCATCATTACCTCAGCTGTCGACTAGACCAATGTTTTAAATAAAGCGTTTAGTAAAATGACTGCTAAATTCCATGAGCCGCTGCAAATTGAGGAACCCGTGTATCATGATTTCGTCAGCACCAATAAGAGCGTTGATTTGCTGCAAAGCTTTAACGTCGTAAAACTGCTGCCTCAGCTGTCGACGAGGCCAATTTATTTACTAAAACGACTGCAAATGAAGGACCCACGCATCACGACATCGTCAGCACCAGTTAGGTCATTGATTTCCTGCAAAATCTTAACATTCATAATGCTGCTGGGCCGGTTGGCATTCCCTGTGTATACTGAAGTTCTGCAACCGTCGTCTTTTCCCAGCTCCAAGGTATATTTTTAACAAGTGTCTTGAGTTAGAACTGTTCCTGAAGACTGACCAACATGACACCATTTCACACAAAAATATCTACATAATACCGATCTCTAAAATTATCTGCCTATTAGCCTTATACGTGTAGCTGCTGGTGGTTGCTTGGTCTGTGTATGGTTTCGGTTTAGACCAAAACAAAAACAGCTCGACAGCCCAAGGTGCTGATGTTAGTTGTTTGTAGGTTCTATGCCTTATTAAGAATTCACAGAAAGCTGGGCTTTCCTTGGCTAGCTGTTGTAAGGAGTCGATCTTCCTGTTCCAGAGCAGAACACGAAAGTCATTGGATCGAATCTCTCGTATATAGTGTATTATAGGTTCGCTTCCTCCTGATACTGCTAGGCAAGTTCCCGAAGTCCACAAGATAGCTATGCCCTAAAAATTTCAGTTTGAATGCCTCCAAGAATTCATTCCAAATTAAAAGGCCACTGAAAATCTGCCATTCATGTGCTGATCCAACTAAACGAATGGGGAGTATAGTTTTTTTTATATGAACTCATTGGTCGGCTGGTATGCTGTGGTGTATTTCTGCAGTTACCGCAAGTACTCCCGAAAGAGGTGCAGTTATCGCGATACCCAGCATATCTGGGAAGTGGAACTTTTCCCTAGTATGCTATGTGGAGTGTCAAAATTTCTTGTTTTTTGCTGCCGAGTCTCCCTGCAGTAAAACGAAGTTTGTAACCGTCATGGTTATCAAGTTAGCACTCGTAATACTAATCTGGTGATGTGTAGTGAAGCTATCGTACTGGTTGACATCCCCTTACTTTATTCTATCATCCTGCATTGGAATGAAAGCCTTTGTTTTGGTCCCAGCTGAAGCCCATGCAGCCCTAGATGATTGCTGGAGGTGTGTTGCCTCCTGTTTTGCACCATTCTCTGTCCCTACGCTGCATTGATTGGCATAGTGTGGTCAGTTGGTTGAAAGGAAGAGGATTGAGGTGCTTCCCCTTCCCCTGCTGTCATCCTTGTTGGTCACATAGTTGCACACCTTACCCCTTTCTCTGGAATATGCGTCGTTGTTGGCCACTGCTCATGATTATTGTCCGGGTGTAAGCGCTTTAACCCTACCCAGAGCATGTTGCGTTATTGTTGACAGGTTGAGTTGAATAATACTCCGAGCAAGGGCAATCAAAGGCGAGTATGGGCGATCAAAGGTAATGGCGAATATTTGCGGCAGATTCATCGAAAGTTCAGCACGGGTCCAACGCCAAAGCCAGATGTTTGGTGCCATTATGTTCTTGACTGTCACCGAAGCCGAAGGAAAAGGTTGGAACGCAGCCTTTGTGTGTTATCCAACTTACGCGGTATGTCGTCATTGGCCACTCCTAATTGATTTAGAATGCTATGCACTAAGCCATGTTCCCGTGCTGCGGCTGAAATCCACTGTGTTAATGCCATTTGTTCATTCTGTACTACTAGTACTAAAAACTAATCAAGCTGTAACTAAAAAGACCGTAACGTTGACGCTCATTACCTCATTACTGTGGAACACTGTATTAAATTTACCTCCAATAGAGTGAAAATTCTGCATGGTACGCGTACTATGGAGAATTTTCAGTCTATTGAAGGTAAAGCTGTAACTACTTCATGGTTACCGACAAAGCCCCACATGGTGTTCCTTGTTGTAGGTGACGCAAAACAGAGTCCGGCGTGTCTGTATGTAGTATGTACAGAATGCAGAACGCACCAAAAATGGCGAGACCTTCAACGCCTTTCACGAGTAGTTGAAAGTTCAAAGGGAGGTCCGCAAGAACGGCTTTTAAATACCAAAAGTAGGGGTTGTCCCCCAGACGACCTCCACTCCCCTCCCCCTTGTACTTCAGGGGCGGGTCAATCCTGAGGTGTGCCTAAAGACAGCTAAGTAATACTGTTTGCCAACCAGTTAACTGGTGGGCAAACGGTGTGTTGCGTAAAGACATTTTGGAGAGTACTTCAGAAGAAGACGGATGTCACTCCATAGAAAATTCAAGTTTAGCTTTGAAGTCTGTTTCTGGTCTGTGGTAAACGTGTGATCGTTTTTAGACATGTTGAAAGCAAAATCACTGTCATCGCCGGTTGCGAGTATTTTCCAATTTTGAAATGCTACCTGAAACGCAAGTAAAACGACAATTTTAACTTGATTAAAATTAGTTTTTACTATCCTAAAATACTTACCTCTAGTATGTGCTAAAATCGTTTTCGATTTGCTTTTCTACCCGATTTTTTAAACCCCTTAAAAGTTTAAAACACCTGCAACACTTGCAATGCAATGAGGTTAGCCTATCTGCCACTTGGTGCGCAACAATCGTTGCCTCCAACAAACCAGCGCCAGCCCAACAATGACACTTCGTTTTCCGGAACCCACAACTCAACTTTTCCAGGGTTCGGCGAAGCGGGGAGGCTGGGCGGATCCTACTAGAGGTAAGTATTTTAGGATAGTAAAAACTAATTTTAATCAAGTTAAAATTGTCGTTTCTTACTATCTGTAAAATACTAACCTCTAGTATGTGCTGAATTTGTCCAATAGGCCGGTGGGACAGCACGAACCCTGCTAACTCTCGTTGCATTGCACTCCACACCAACAATACACACATCACACATTAAACACTGCCAGCAAAGAACCTTTACCCATCTCAGCACTTGTCTCGGGCGAGGTCCTCAGCCATGGACTGCGATCCACCATTGGTATTGCCACCGGGCAACAGTGATGACAACTGTCCATCTTTCCACTGTGTACAAGGTGCATATCCCCACAACTTCTTCACCAGGAAAAGGTACATGTGGGCAAACCCTTCAACACTCCTCGTGTCAGGTTGGAAACTCTCCAGTATGCATTTTAACAGGAAGCCTTCCACCACTGCAACACCAAACAATGCCTCGTGACGTGTCGCCTGAACTTCACTGCCTTTGCCCACCTTCTTCTCCCATTTAGAGAAAGTTCCAGTGGGCATGATGACACTACAACACTCCTTGTGTTGTGTCATCTCCTTTCCACTGTGTACACAAACTTCACTCACTCCCCAACAACGCTTCCAGCCGCCATATGGGGATGCTCCAGACCACTTCCACTCACCGTATCTGTATCACAAAGATAATGGGCGATGAAAGTGTTCTCGTTGGTCCAAGAGTTGGCAGCTACCACATTATTAAGCGGGGTGCCAGATGCGAAGGCACAAGACGCAGCCAAAGCCCTCAACGCATGGGCCCCTCACATTCGCAGGGATGTCCAGATGGTCCAGTCCGTGCTCATACACTCGCTTGATGACCTTACAAATCCATTTCCCTATCTTCGCTGGTGACGGTAAGGGAAGGACACCTCCAGAAGCTCGATCCCATTGCAAAAACTGGAGTGAGTGTAGATCCTGCTCGTCCCGAACGTCCAGAGTGCTCCGTCAAATTGGTCCTAAGAAATGGTGGAGAGCCCGGACCGAGCCTTGGGTCCACTCCGTACCCCCTAGATCAACCACTGTCTTCAATGCCTTAATCACCAAAGGCATGGGGGCCACATCTGGTGTTTGATTCTTCACAAGGAAGTCAAGGAAGGATGGATGTTCTTGCCATCTCTCACCAGAGCAGCTAGCTCGCTCAGCCGAGCCGCCGAAGCCAGAGCCACCAAGAATAGGGTCTACTGCGATAGCAGGAGCAACGAAGCCGAACAAAGAGGTTCGTAAGGTGCCAATTCCAAACTAGCCAACACCAACGGTAAGTTCCATCTGGGAAACAATTGCTTAATCCTTGGTCGTGCATTCACAAAGGCCTGAACCAGCCGTGATACATGTGCACTGGTCACCAGCTTCTTCCTTCCTAATGCCGACAAGACGGAGTTGATGGCCGAACGATACCCCTTAATAGCCGTCGGGGACAAGCCTTTGACAAATCGTTCTTCCAGGAAAAATGACAAAGCGGCTTCGGTCGGGTCCGTCGGATCAATTTCCACCTTCTGGCACCAGAAAAACCAAATTTTCCACCGGGCGTCGTAGTTTTTCCTCGTCAAAGAACGCAAGCAACCCAACATCCGCTCCGAAAGGTTTTTTCAAGTGGGACGACGAAGCGGCTTCTGTAGGGTCCGTTGGATCACATCCCTTCTTCTGGCACCAGAAACACCAAACCTTCCACCTGGCCTCACTGTTCTTCCTTGTCGAAGAATGGCGGCAACCCTAAATCCCCTCCGAGGCCTCGGTGGTAAAACCCTCACCTTCCATATTCCATACCACAGTCTCCACTCGTGAACTCGGGACAAGGGTGGGTCGCCGCACCTCAGTGCTGGGTCAGGATGGAGTCCGAGAGGAGTAGAGGAAGTGGGTCCTCCTTCGACAGTTCCACTAAGTAAGGAAACCATGACGCAGCTGGTCAGAGTGGTGCCACCAAAATGTATTCTCCCGGGGACTTGCGAAGATTGTTCCAAGACGCCTGCAGAAGCGAGAACGGGGGGAAACAGGTAGCTGACAGGCCTGCTCAGTCGATGGAGAGAGCGTCCGTGGCCCACGTCGTCGAGTCCGGAAACGGCGAGACAAAGTGTGGGAGTTGGCAGTTGTAGCATGTCGCAAACAGGCCCACCCAGGGCTTTCCCCATATCAACAACGAACTCCGGCACAGGCTGGGATCGAACCTTCATTCCTTTGTGGAAGTTCTCCGACGTGGCAAGCGTGTAGACAAAAAAGTTGACCTGACGGTGCAAAAGTGAGCAACTTCGTATTCCAAGTTAGCTAACACTCGACGTCTTATAAGACAAGACTTGAATTTAATTTCAACTCCGATAGATGAACAGAGTTTTCATTCACAATGAGTAAATTGTCCCAACCAAGCCATACGCCAGGAGCGAGGTGGGGGGGGGGGGGGAAGGAGGGGCATCCGGGTCAACCTCCTACAGAGTCTTGCATCTTTGGAGTTGAGAAACAAAACAGCAGAAAACTTAGCCAGCAAAAGGCAACAAAAAGGTTCGTTCTGCAGATCCCTGATTTTCATTCCAAAAATCCAACGAATTACTAATTGGCCTCACACTGCACAACAAAAGCGGCAGGCACACGTGGTAAAATGCCCTAATGCAGCCACAGACCCTCAAACAAGATACAGCGTTAGTAACTACCAAGGAAGTAAAAATTAAAAATTCCTTAACGAAAACTAACGGCAAGAAATTAACAAGCCATGAATCAACCAGCAAGGAATTTAAAGTTAAAAAATTAAAAATCCTTAACAAAATAAAAAGAAATGCAAGATTTAGAAGGAGTTTCCAATGCAGTGACCGCTTGGTCAACTGGAAGAATCATCTAACAAGGAACGCTGATGAGCTGTGAAGTTTACGATATTTAGCACCCTTGTAGGTCTGACAACTTGCACATTTTGCCACGCCCTGAGTGTGGGTCTTTTCCCCGACTATGGGAACTAGATTTAGTGGCTAAGACCCGTTTTTTTTTGGCGTTTTCTCCGCTACGAGACATTTTTGGGGCTAACTCCCTCCTTGGAGTTTTCATTTCTGTTGCATTTCCTTCACTCAACTCTCTTTGCAACATTGCCCCGCACTAACAGCTCTGATTCAGACATGACCGTCTGCTGTAGTGCAGCCACAGACCCTGTGCCAACAGCCTCATGCGTTTGGCGAGTGGCGATTGACAATTGGGGATCATGGCCTTTGCCGATTGGCGATTCTCGAACGCTGTAAGATCATCTATCATCATTCCGCACCCCGTGCGATTCGACAGCATGACGCCGCCGATGAGGATCTGTTGAAGTCTGAGTCCGGCGTTTTTCGGCGCCTATCAGACTTGGTGCATCACTCGGAGCTTTGTGGTGGCCGCCACGTTCCGAGTGTGGGCCTTTTGCCCGACTAGGGGAACTAGATATAGTGGCTAAGACTCTTTTTTTGGCGTTTTCTCTGCCACGAGACTTTTTTGGGCTAACTCCCTCCCTGGAGTTTACAGTTTTGTTGCATTTCAATCGCACATCCGCCTTTGCAACATTGGCCATCACTAACGGCTCCGGTTCAGACACGACCGTCTGCCGTTGTGCAGCCACAGACCCTATGCCAACAGCCTCATTTCAATTCACTCACCACAGGCAGCTTTCCTGCAACAACAGTTTCAGTTTCAAAACTACAACGCTCCTTCACCGCGAAGTAGTAGATGGCAGCACCTGTCCAGCACACGATGGCACGATCGGCGATTGGCGATTGAAGTGTGTTGTCTGTGCGAAAAACGCCGCCATCTTCCCCCGCAGCAAGACGAAACCTTCGGCATACGCATTGCGTTGTTCGGCCGCTAATTCCTCACGCAACAAGTCCATTCAAATTCCAAAGTCCATTTTACCTGCTTCTCGCACAGCCCCCACGATCAGTTTTAAATTTCCAGGGTCAATCGGAGACCGGGCCAGCAGGGAAGACGAAACAACCTCGGTTGCATCCACATTAGGCCTAACCAACGCGTTCACAACAGCATGGCCCAGAAGAGCCGCACAACTTCGGCCGACAAAACACAAGTGGGGCATACATTTCAGTGCAAAAAATTCGAAACGACACAAAGAGGAATTTTAGATCCAGAAGCAGACTCCAACAGCGCCTTCTTTTTTTTTTTTTTTGTATGTGTTTATGCAAGATACACTCGACGCTGGTCAGATTTCTTCCAGGTTTGATGTCCATAAAATCACACAAACTACACTTGGATTCAGAAAAATTACAAGGTCTACACCTGCGACAGGCAGGGTGAAAACCCAGAGGGGTCTTTTTGCACGAACACACGGGAAAATCTCCCTGACTCCAACATACAACGCAGTTTAGTATTGAAAATTCCAGGCAGGGAATACAAACGCCGGCGATTCCCTAACGAAAAGCAAAATGAGAGCAGACCAAAAAACCACAGGTCTGCACTCTTCCGTACCCGAAAACGAAGTGTCATTGTTGGGCTGGCGCTGGTTTGTTGGAGGCAACGATTGTTGCGCACCAAGTGGCAGGCTAACCTCATTGCATTGCAAGTGTTGCAGGTGTTTTAAACTTTTAAGGGGTTTAAAAAATCGGGTAGAAAAGCAAATCGAAAACGATTTTAGCACATACTAGAGGTTAGTATTTTACAGATAGTAAGAAACAAGCTTAATAGTTTTGTGTTGTCAGAAATTGGTCAATATCAGAATATTTTTTGAAGAAAGGATTTGGATCATTTGAGGTTATACTGTGTTGTATATTGGAATGTGAATAACAAGGCTGTAGAGCTAGCGAGATATTTCATGACGTCAACTGTGCGAGAATGGCGATGACAGCTAGCTCACTTTCATCAAATATGTCCCCATTTTTTAAAGTAACTGCCCAAATTGCACTGCAGCACATTGAGTGGCAACTTTCAAAGTAAATTAATTTCAAATCGTAGATACTACAACTAAGGCAGTACCGATACCGCTTCTACCGATACAGATACCAATACGATTCCACACGATATCTGTTCTATTGATACTGATGCCTATACATGATAAAGCTTGCTGATTGGGCAAATGATAAATCTTGACCAATGGTCTTTGAAAATAAGCTTTTAACCAGGTTGCATTATAAACAACCTTCACCAATGTCGGTCGCCTCTCGCCAAACGGCGAGGAAAATTCAGCAGTTGGCTACTTGGTTTTTAGAGCTACTCGCCAAAATGGCGACTGATTAACAAACCCTGATGCTTAAATTGTCATATCTCGGAAACCGTATTAGCTAAAAACAAGCGGTTTGCGGCGTTGCGTGCAGAAGTACAAGGGATCCCCAACCAAGTGTGCTACAATGTTGCTAGCTACTTTTGTTGATTGGAGGCCTAGATTAATGCAAACAATATTTCAGCATTAAGCAGTAGCACAACTGCTAAAATTGTTTCTACATGGCGAGTGCATTTTAATGTTTACCGGCCAAATGGCGAGTGCCACACAATTCACATTCGTGAAGGTTGATTATAAACAATTTTGTACTTTAGTAACCATGGTTGGCTCGTACGTCTCAAGAATTCCATTGTTGTTGCTGTAAGAGTATTTATAACAAGGTTTAACTACACTGACCTCGTTCAGAGCAATACATCCTGGATAAGAGTAGTAGCTTTAAAAACATCGTTAATTTTCATACTGTGAAACGCCATTATGTCAACAAAACTCGGAAAAAATTCCAGAAAAAATTTACTGCACACTTTCTCAAGACAACAGCTTTGTCCAGCAAATTTTCAATAACTTGCTGTTATTTTCTTGTCTTCTTCGGTAAGGACTGCGGTGCCGTTTACATAAAGAGAGACGGGAGGAGTAAGGATGAGAGTGGCCCAACGTAAGGGAAATGTTCTTAATAAAGTTAGAGATAATGGCATTACAGTCCATTGCATGGCGACGAGAGCACGAGATGACTGGGAGCAGACAAAAGCACTGATTAGGTCGAATTCCACGAGATATCCACATCTCGGGTGTCTTGAATCTAATTGCGATTCAAGGGCATGAGAAGAAAAGTGTGCA
>JAHWFP010005258.1:37571-52997 GCA_023313725.1 Lithobius niger | reverse complement strand
CCCACACACATTACCACATTACCTGCAGCATTAATTAATGTCCACATTACCTGCAGCATTATCGTCGACGTCATCATTATTGAAATCGATTAATTTGAATACTCCCAAGTCAGGCTCCGTATTGAGAACACGGAAGAATGATTCGAAAAAGAAACGTGCCAGCGTAGTCTCGTGGTTATTGTTGTAATAACATTGTAGCGGCCAACGATTGTTGAACGCCAGCAAGAATGGTCCCTCTATACGTGATTTATTGTGATAGTTTTGCTTCCTCGGCTCTTAACGTCTCGGCTAAGCCTCGGAAGAACAAAACTATCACAATAAATCACGTATAGAGGGACCATTGTTGCAAAAGTATGTCAATAACCACTACTTATTTATTAACTACGTACAGAAGTGTTCGATAAATATACATGTATTTGATAGCTTTATATTTAACAAATAAATTAAAAATAATCAAAATATAACAGACGGTTTTGTCAACATGGCTGGCATTAAGCTTCTCTGGGAGGCAACCGTCATCGGGCAGGGTGAGAGCTATCCACGAACTAATTTGTTTTAGTTTTCAAGTAGAACTGATCAATATTTACAAGTAGAACTGGTGTTGAACGGTTGTAGGGTTGTGTTCCCATAGGTATTTTATGATTTTGTTGTATTATGTTAACGTATTTCAAATGGAGATCAATTAATTTAAATTGACAAATAAACATGTATTCGAAAGCTCTATATTTAACAAATAAATTAAAAATAATCAAAATATGACATACGGTTGTGCCAGCATAGCATTAGGCTGCTCTGGGAGGCAACCTTCATCGGGTAGGGTGAGAGCTATCCACAAAATGATTTATTTTAGTTTTCAGCATACCTTATTACCTGATCGTTAGCATGTGGTTCGAGTCGTGGCTACATTGCTGGTTATGATTAATGGTGCAATTTATGATTTGTGGTGTATTTTATAAGTTTGTTGTGTTATGTCAACGTATTTCATATCAAATAAATTAACGGAAAATTGATAGGAATAACAAAGAAATATTATTCATAAATTGGTTTGGTTATATTACTCATAAATATAAAAAAGTATTAAAAATAAGCATGAATAAGTATGAAATTTGTTTGTGTCATTGCATTCTAGCTTGATTCCGAAATACCCCTTCAGACACAACGAAACTATTCTTTCGCCAAACTTTCTTTGCTACGTTGTTGGGAGAACCCACTAGTGAGTTCTCTCGACAATGGCTTTGTAACAATGATTCATTGTTCGGAATCCAAACCGAGAACCATATGCGTGTGACCACCGAAAATAGTCTGAGCTGGTCGTTTAGGATTCAGAAATTGGCAAATACTGTAGTGAACAATAGTTGGGTTTGCGCACTTACAATATTCAGTTCATTTGTCCATGCTGCTGCACGAACAGAGATCCCGTAATCCTTAATGGATTTTTGTATGCTGCTTGGTCGTGAGAGATATTCTATTTTTCCATTCGTGCCAAGATTTCCTTTTCTTATACATATCTGCCTGGCTTCCTTATTTTTAAAGGGAACTTGTCGAAACTTGTTTAGAAGGGTTCTAGACACACGCTAGTGTGTCGCGCCAAGTTTGGCAACAATTAATTCATCACCACAAACATCACATCAATTCAATTGTCGAGGTTGTAAACCATTGCAGCGCGGCGCCATAGCGTCAGTGTCTTATATCTTGAAGCATAGTGGGCACATTTCAGGTACTTGGGGGAAAATAATAATGCGGTACAAAAGCTTAAATTGTGTTGAAATCAAGAGCAATGACCCACCTGACAAAAATTAACTCGTGTAGGAACGCCAGCTACGCTCCTTTCAATGCAAAATCTGACCCTCAATAACGTTGAAAATGTTTAACTATAGCTAGCTAGCTAATTCTAGTCCGCTCATCCCCATGATAATTTCCATAGGGTGATTGTTCATCGATACCGAGATAACGGGAAGGTTTTCAGCTATGAAATTGGACGAATGGCTGCAGTACGATACGAACTGCGTACCTTTTATGGTTTGGAGCCTAGGGGTGTAACGAGGATGGCGTGGGATGGGGCGTAAGTACGAAAATATTGTTATAACCATTGTTAGTATCGTCGGCATCTTCTCTCATTGGACAGCTAAAGTTCGGACAATGACAACGTGTATACTGACGTCCGTGCCTAGACACACACTAGTGTAGCACGATAAATCTAAACAGCGTTGCCAAAGAAATTGTATTCACATCCAATTCACGAAAAATAAACCAACTCTAAAAACAAAGCAAAATAAACAAAGCCAAAAACTGGTGACGAGGCCACCAAGTTGAGAGTGGTTCGGCCCTTCAAAGAAGTGATATTAACACATCAAAACTAACGAAATAAAATAAATTACAACAAAATTAAAACCAAACCAAAAACCTATAAAGAGGTGACCAAGTTGAGAATGGATCGGCCTATACAGGCAAAAGGTATAGTATCAAATTGTGGAAAATTAATTTCTTGTTGACGTGCCAATTTATTACACATCTGCACGGTTGAGTCTAATACACAATTTGAAAAAAAAGGAGTGATATCATATCAAAAACCAAAACTGGTCAAAGGGGCCGCCAAGTTCCGAATGGTTCGGCCCTTCAAAGAAGTGATATCAACACACCAAAACATTCGCCAACTTAATCGCACAGAATAATACTTTGGACGTTAAATGAAAACTTGAACATTGCTACCGAAAGTAGCAATGTTCTAGTTTTCATTTAACCTTCGAACTATTAAGCGGTGCAATTAACTTGGCGAATGTTTTGGTTTATTTTAGTTTTCAGCATACCTTATTACCTGATCGTTAGCATGTGGTTCGAGTCGTGGTTACATTGCTGGTTATGATTTATGGTGCAATTTATGATTTGTGGTGTATTTTATAAGTTTGTTGTGTTATGTCAACGTATTTCAAATCACGTGTTAATATTACTCCTTTGAAGGGCCGAACCATTCGGAACTTGGCGGCCCCTTTTACCAGTTTTGGCTTTTGATATGATTAGAGAATTCTGGAAGAGTTTCACTTAGTTGAATCAAGTTTAAAACGCTTTTAAGCAATTTTGAAGGTTATATACGGCTCATATTTGCTTAAAGTGGTTGAAACGCTTTTAAAATACTATAAATCATTGTCTATACTCTTTCAAACTTGTCTAAACATGTCTATGTTAGCTACAGATGACAATTAATCTTTTGTAAAAGTGTAAACAAAACGGTGAACTAATCGAACCCAATGCCATGAAATGATGACTGATCCTACTGAAAATCAACTGCTTTTAGAAATAAAGTACCTGAGAATGACAATCACACCGGATCAGACAAAAACGTGGGAAGAATAATAACGGATGGTTCTGATTCTTAAAAATTCATCATTACTGAAATGCAATAGTACATTAAAACAGTGCTGAAACCATACTGTAATGTAAACAACATTGCTTTCCTTCTCCAAGAGGTGATGAGTGGACTGCAGTGTAGAAACTTATACAAATTGGTGTTTGGACTGCCATGATCAATGCCTGGTATTGTTGGTTCAGATAACATGTACTGACTATTGTATCAACGTTTCACGTAACATTCTCATAGTGGGTATCATAATAACGCAGTCTTGTAGTATATTGCTACGTGAAACGTTGCCAACTTACCAACTATATAAAATTAATAGAAAGAGTACAATTGCGACATGATAATTGCTGATGATTTAATTATTTCAACTTGCATACACAGAACAAAAACCGTATATCGTATATCAGTTTGTAATAATTACCACCAATTATTTTCTGTATGAAGTAAAAATAAAATTATCTGCGTCATTTTGGGCATTCTGGTGAGGATAGAGTATATAGGCAATGTCACTCTTTTTCTGCCATCAGTCAATATTTGGGTGAAATTAGTACCTACTTTCAAAAATTACACCAGAGTGTGTCGTCATCAGTGAACCCAATGGCAAGGCGTCTACACAATTCAACTATCCAAGTATTTATTACTTTGATCTAAATTAGTTGCATCAATGAAATAAAACGATAATACGAGGATACTTTTTAATCACTTATAAAAACTGATAGGACAGATCAGGAGATTAAATTAATTTTAAGATACATCGGAAATGGCAGATCAATTTTTTTTACATTCTCGGTTTTCAGTTTTCAAGCCTATTGTAGTTATGAGTGGAGTGTAGCGGTGGACGCTACGATGGCTAGGTGCTTGTAACGTCTCCGCACTCATGGTTGAGGGGGGGGGGGGAATGAGGCTTAATGGCGCGTCAACAACTTGGTCATTAGCGCCAACCTCAGTCACAGTGCAGTGGTCCGGGTTGCCACTGCACCACACATTACAGATATGTTATTCAAACCCCTAATCTAAATCTTGTCATACATCTGTACCTCCTGCAAAAATTGAAAAACACCGGACAGGAGGACAGACTTACCGCCCAACTGACGCGCAATGTCATGCGGAAGATGGAAACGATGACGAACACCATCAAGATGGCGACAATCAACAAGTAAGTGCCGGACCGTAAGTGGTCGTCGACACCAATAACATTCAGGAGGGTCAACCCCCCGTAAAAGGAAACAGTGAGTAAGTCGGGTGTGACCAATGCGCAAACGGGCCAACACAACCAACTCATGGTTGACATCCAGCTTGTAGAAATGACTGATTCGTAACTGTCTGACTATTATGGCGTATAACAGCACAGTAGGGCCTCAATCCCTGAGGGAGTGAAGATATTTTTCCTATCTAAAGTGAATAGGTCTAACCAGTAACTTTCTACCTGGTCTTTAAGGCTGCCACCACCGGTGGGTAATTATAAAGGCTAAGGGGGTTTTAAATAAAAATGGGCTACATTGTTATTTAAAACATCAGCGATTATTTCGCAATAGAAAATTGGCGTTTGTAGTTTAAAATTCTTGGTTTTAAATAAACAAAAAAATGATAAAGACACTTTACATTTTTGGTTACTATGGTAAAATCCACCCACATTAGTCAGTGGAGAAGGTGTTAACGACACGACCAAAGCCTGCTTACAACTGATCAGTCTGTATTCATCCGCGAGCTCCAACTCAAACAATAATGCAGAAATAGCATAACAATTCATTCGCGGGAGTATTTTTAATGCTAATAATTTCACATTTTGTAGGCAGTGTTACACTATAGCATGTCTTTATTGTTAATATACTTATTGTTTAAAATGCTTAATAGTGTGTGTTATTTCTGCATTACGAATGTTTTCTATCTTCAAAAAAATGTTCCTGAAAAGGACCGTATTGGTTTGGCCTTTTAAAAGACCGTTTTGAGGAGCATTAGAAACAGGTGGTGTATGGAGGTGGGGGAGGGGGGGGGGTGGACTGTAACGAATGTCTTACTTCGCTCGTTACGTGGCGCTTTCAAGCCTAAGTTGTCAAACTTTCCGAAACTCATCACAAGCCTGTTCAAACACTGATTCCGTGTGGCTAGCATTAACACACATTTCCTCCAATAATGAATGTCCTTCTCCCCCCCCCCCTAAAACAATAGCCTATCGTCTCGTTCAATGGCCAGACCAGGTTATCCAAGCTGTGACGGGACGTTTACGAAAAGTAAACTGCTAATCCTGAGTAATTCGTCTCATTGTCGGTAGTGAGAAATTTGTTACAGAATCGAATTCGTTTACGGCACGTGTCACTTTTCAACAGTTGCGATGTCGTCATTTCGGCATAAATCATGAACTTTTTTCGAATTTCTGAAAGCGTAATTTCGTCGCATTTTTACGTACGTGTGTCCGTGCACCGCAGCAAGGCTGTCAATTGAATAACGGTTGTGATCGTACCGTGTTTTCGCACCTTTAATTAATGCACAGTTTACGGTTCGACAACATCGTAATATCATTATTGCAGCCAAACATACATGTCAGCCTTACGTTAACTCTTCGTTGATATTTTTTCCTCCTCCACAGAATGGTGCGTTATGCATTGTTCGTATTTCGTTTGCGTGGCGCAGTCTAAATACTCAACACTTACTTTGAACTCGGTTCTGCAACGATAGACACTAGACAGGCTATGAATACGCCGCCCAGCAATCGTGTTTCTTTTGCAAATCCACGAATAGATTTCTTTGATCATGTTGACACAGTTGGCTGTAGACATTCATTACAGTTTGCTTTTGGAAACTCGAAAGGCACCTGCAGAAGCTATCGCTTGCGCTGTTGTTGGCATCGCTGCCATCTTGGAACTACTTCCGTTTGGAAGACAAGTGGCTGTCAAAGTTTGAGATCTGCTGAAAAATGCTATTCGACTAATTTTTGGTGTTTCATGAAAATTATATATGGCCAAATACCGTACCTGAATAGTTTCTGACAGCGTTTCATCCCTAAAACGTTTTGGTTGATGCTGGGAAAACACGAACTACGTTAAACCTACCGTCGTAATCCAATTTCTACACAGGCGTGAAGAGGCTCTATCGCATCGCTAACTCTCTCTCCACTGACTAATGTGGGTGGATTTTACCATAGTTTTACAGAAGGCTTTAAATTAAAGCAACAGGCTTTCAGTGAAAGCAAACGAATTTACGTTTAGAAAATTCAAGACCAAAAGCAACAACTGGCTTTTACATATACAAACACAATTTCGATTAGAAAAAGAAGTTTTGGGTCCAATCCTGAAAACCCTCTAATTAAACTCGCATCCGCTAAAGTATTAATTAGTCCTAGACAGCAAACATCTCTCGCAAGAGACTCCCGAATCCTCAAGGTCCACTGTCTACCGTTTAAGTTAAAACGTGGTTTAAAATAACAAAGAACGCTGGTTTTTAGTAAGAGAACCACTCTGACATTACAGAAAGAAGGGGACCAGAAATCCCGATGGCTTGCATAACTGTAAAATTCTCAAACTAGAAGTAAGTTAAAAATTGAACTATAAATTTAGAATTGGGGGTCCTAAAGATAAACTTTCAATTAACTAGTAACTCATACTGACCACTACCTCTGCCCGGTATGGCAACCTTCAGAACGCGGCATCTCCACTCCTTAAAGGCCGTGACCACCTCTTGTTTTAGATCTATGACCTGTGCTGTGCTATGGATGCTTTGGGCTGGGGGTTTTTATGCTGGAGAGGAGGGAAAGCGCGGACGTCGAGGATAGCTGCGGCTTCCTGCTTAGCTGAGGGCCAGGAGAACAATGGGAAGTGGGAGAAGTCGGTTTAACAAAGGGCTTTGCTTAGGAGCCGTTTGAAGGAACAGGGACTATGTACACGTGGGCCAATATGGAGTTTTGAACTCATTGACAAAGGAAATTGGCTTTTAGGATATTTATTTGTACTGGAAATAAACTACAGTTTTATGCACTGCAAACTATTGAGGGAAAGGGACGAAGTATAAAGCACAGTTTGACTTTGGCAATTAATAATAGAAGGAGTTTACAGGTCGTTTTTGCTACGAAAAGCTAGTGGTTTGCATTCGGATTGTTGGCAGTCACAGTCGAGTTGTCAGACTATTTACAACAATAAAAAATCCACGTTCGTTTAAATCGTTGCAGAGGTAGTGATCCGGGGGCAAAAGATTAAATTCAAAAGGTTAAATAAACTAGCTCAGTAAAAAAAATGCTATAATGCATTAAAATATAAGTTAATTTCTCAGCAGAGAATGGCGATCGAGAAAAGTCGGACATTTTTCATGATTTTTGGTGCACAACAAATAAAATAAAAAATATCGTACTAGATCTGTATCCAACATATATGTGAGGTTAAGTACCTTAAAGGAAGCCCCTCCTAAAACACAACTAAGCTAGTGTATAATGGCTTTATGCCAGCAATAAAATAAAAAGAAAGAAGTAATTACAAATGTACATCGTTTTTTAAGCTACGACGACCGGAAGTGTGAGCGCTACGGCCCCGTTTGGTAACTTTTTCTTAAGGATGCTGTGGACGAACCAGAATAAATTTTAATGTTTTGTTTTCACAGAAGTGAAGTTCCAGTATGTGGCTATTAAGGGCTTCTAAGTTTGGGCGATTCTGATCGTTGCTTCTTGTAGACTATTTCACGCTCAAAGATGAGGTCTTTGGCGGGTAAGGGGTGGTGGGGGGGGGGGGGGGAACTGAAGTGTGGAGCTTCACCAAAACTGAGAGTTTCCCCGAGGTTTTTGATTTTTGGAATGCGGGTAGCCTCACCAATCATCCTGAAGCACAGGACCTTATTACAGGAGCTAGGTACAACAGATGGTTTTGTGTTACGAGAAGCGGCCACCTGCACAGAATCTTCATCCAGTGTTCCAATTTATTGTAACGAACTGAAAATTGCTTGAATTAAACACAGAATAAGTCATCCAACTTCAAATACTGCCTACGGACAAGTGTTTCGTCAATTTCCGAAGGTATTGCCACTATTAATGACACTACCAATGCAGCCATTTTTTGTCTCAATATTTCCAGCTACTCTGATGGGGTCGCTTGGTCGGTGAGATGCTGTGCCTCCTTGCAGACAATAACACATTTCGTCCTCTGGTGCCAATGATGGCTGTAGGTACTACATTACCCCATGTTCTTCGAGAAGTGGCATATTTACTCTATTGCCAGTAATGTAAATGTGCAATTCTCACTGAGCATTTATTTGACTTATTGTTAACTGAGGGTAAAATATTCGGTCGAAAAGCTGAAGTGTACAGTACGTGCTGACACACTTGCATCTAAACTTCCCATGATCTGTTAACTTATCACATCGTGCAGCTACACACTGATTTAAAACAGCAGCTGAAAAAACACAGTAAAGTTCGTTATTAATTTTAAATGTTTTTGTTTCGACATCATTTTTGCATGATTTTTTAAAAAATTTTTGTCTTTGTTTTGTCTTGACAATGTGTTCTCAATGATCTAGTACGACGACCACCTGTAGCACAAATACAAGGAGCACAAATACTAACTCCTGTAGCACAAATACTAACTACTACTAAATACTAACTACTACTAAATACTGTAGCACAAATACTAACTCCTGAAAAGCTTCTGGAAATACATAATACCGAACGTGTCCTAAAATATTTGACGTATAATGTTCATTGTTGAACTCAAAGAATTCGTTTACAGTAGATCCCTTGTCACAAAACTGAGAACAATCGGAGCAAAATTGCAAAAGCTGTTGTGTCCAAACCAACAAAAACAGTGAGCAGAGTACTTGATCTTGTTGCTTCTATGCTCGACCAATAATAATTTTTATACTCTACCCAACACTTTTACACTGTGCTATAAGAATATAAAGGTCTTGATCAATACAACTGGGTTAATATTTATCGACTGTGCAGCGATCAAACTAATGGAATGGATATAGAGCTCGGGGTAAGTTAACTTTTGGGTGGAAAATGGAACACAAACAAACAACTTACAAGACTGACAAACCAGGTACACTGCTCGCAGAGGCATATTGATTTTTCACACGAAGTTGATTTATTTGCAAACAAATAAAGTAAATGTAAAAGATAAAATACAGTAATTAAATCAACGCCAACTTTTAGTTATTATAACAATAAATTAATGACAATTCTTCACATATGACAATGTCGAACTTGTGAATTTGAAAACAATACAGAACTACAATATTTCATGCGCATAATTAACAGCATTTAGTATGATTTTCCATTAAGATTGTCATGTTTTTTAATACTTCATCCTGCACACTTACTTAGTAAATAATGATAACAGCTTATTTCAACAGCATTTAGTTCAGCTAACTAAGGGCTCGTTTACGCAACCACTCGCTTTTGCATTCTCGCAGCTAGAAGCTAGAAATCACCTCAAATTCCAACATGGCGGCGGTTTTATGTCTGCCGCCTCGCAACGAAAACAGCAAATAACGTGAGTTCAGAAGCGTTTGGGAAAATTGTTTCGTCATGAGGAATTCTTTATATTATTGGCACGGATTATAAGACTGCAAGTATTTACTCAAACGATGTCGGATTTAGCTAATCTATTTAGCGTTGTTACCATGGCAATGTCACATTTGCCATCGCGATTGAGTTCTAGCTGCGAGAATGCAAAGGCGAGTCGCTGCGTAAACGCGCCCTAACTCAGACTAAACCAAAATAGTAATCACAAAACTGCATTACATAAGAATAAATGCTTACACAGAACATGGGACTGAATAGACACCAATCACAATCACAGTCGTTTTTGATTACGTAGTCCAGTGTGTTAAGCATCACTGGAATAAAGCATGGACATTTACTTATTTTTTTCTCAGCCTTGTTCATTGTATAGTTCAATACAGGCCATTCAGTTTTCTTTAACCATAGGACTTAATCATTAACAATTACATGCCTATGTAAGGCAGCTGTTGAATAAGAGCAATAAAATTATGGTCTTAATTACCCTTGCAATAAGTCACTATATTAACATTTTATGTACAAGGAGTAAATATTTTCGGTTACAAATCCCAATAACGAGTTTAAAATCACATCCTTTAGATCAGTTATCCACTAGTCGTTATTATGCAAGATATTCACCCACTGATACAACACTAAATATGCAAAAAAGTTCCTGGAAACACAACAGAAAACCATCCATATAATGTACGACCACTGGAAAGCCAACCAGGATTGGGTCTAATTGGAATTTTGAGGAGTTGTGAAACGGGGCCCAAGTGTTAACCCCCACTGCTCTCCTCTCCCCCTTATACATGCATCATTGAATGTCGTAATGTTTCCATTTTGAATTACTTTCAGGGCCGTAGCCTGGATTGTTCCTTATCCATAGCCAAGTGTAGTAAAATGTGGGACCCCTTCTGTAAAGGATACGTTTCTGATAAAGACAAACGTATTATTTTTTTGTAGGCTTTTATGAAAATACACCTGATACACTTCTGTCGTTGTTACTCCCCAGTGTAGTTAGTAATCTAAACAAGTCTACATTTTGCCTTGGAACGGATTACCAAACTGCAAAGTAACAATGACATAAAAAAACACGTTTTTTTATGTGTATAACGTAACGGTCCACTTCCGGTGATTACATGATAGATGATGTGATGACAGTACCATGATGATACGGATGATTCGGAAAAGGGAATATACTATAGTATTACACATGAAACACATGTATACAACAAGTGGACTGCATACTAGAACTTCAAGCCTATCAGATTTGCTTAAGCCTATAAGATTTTACTGATCGCTAGTTCTTCAGGTGACATGGGGGGTTATATGTATGGCACCCATTACTGTGGATGAACAAAGGATAAGACGGTTACTCTGCAACAGTGAAAACAATGTGCCATGAGGGTGATGCAGTCAGTTGTTTCATTATTATACGTTCATCATTTTCACATGCAACCTAATAGTTTTTTTGTTTTTTGTATGTATTGATTATTCGTTACAGGCTAGGTTGAATCTCCCTTTCTTGTAGAAAATAGGCTGCTTGAGGTAGGTAAGGAACATTTATGGAAGGTAAAAGAGATAGATCATGTCTGACTTTGTTCAGATACACATATAATATTTTTGGATTCGCCTGATATTGAAAATTGAACACATCTGGTGCAAGTAAGGTACAGGTTTTCCTCCATGAATCGTTTTTTATATTTATATTTACTACTAGATTTATGAGTGTGCACAAAGACCCTAGCTACAATCAATCACAACCAACGTGAACATGATTAAAAAAATTAAGTATCAACAGTTTTCGGCAATGTTGTTAACTTGTTTACCATTAAACCTGATAAGTTGATAGTGTACGTTTTTTTTTTCATTTTGGCAATTATTTTTTAATGTAAAGACTTGATGGGAAAATTGTCAACTCAATAGTACAAAATTGTATACGATGACTTAAAAGTCTGATTATTTCGTTCTTTACTGACATTTTATTCATTAACTACGGGACCTACTTTGCACTTCCCTCCACTTCATTAGACCTAGAAATCTTCAAACAGCATAAATTGTTTACGTTTCAGCTCTGTGTTAAACATGTCGGCTTGTTTTGGTCTGAAAATTCAAGCCTAAGTCTGGCTGCGCCCCAAATTAGACACTTGTCTTGCGACGAGGCGTTGCGAGACTATGTCTAATTTGGTGTGCGGCCAGTCTAGTGCGTAGCGCGTATGTAGATAGAAGGAGCTGTGCTTTGTCGCGAGAAGCCTAAAGAAGCCTAAAGACGTCTCGCGACAATGCCGTATCTGGTGTGTGGCGCCTAACTCATTGCTATGGTAGTGCAGACGTCTACAGCAAGTTGAGACAGGTTTCGACAAAATTACTGTCGTGAGACCAAATGTCGCGTTTGGTGTGCGGCCAGCCTTACACAGCCCCTTTCTCTCCATTTTAAATCGAAACACAAACTCTAATAATTTTTTTTTTTGCTTTTTTTAATTTGCAAAGGGCTAAATACAGTTTACATTCGTAATTGATTGAGTTATTCGAGACAGAGTGGGACAACACTGATTGGAATTACGCTCACTCTTTATCGGCTACTTGTCCTATTTAGCTTTGACAATTAAATATGCACAGCTGTTCACGTAACCATTGCTTTTACTTGATTAAAATAGAACCTTGGCAAGTTTTACTTGTATATCAAGAATACTTGTATATTTTCCACAAAAAGAACGATTCATTCTTTTCTGCAATAAAAACAGTTCTCTTTCTGCAACTTTATTCTTATTTTCTCGTCGAAAGATGTTACTAGCTACTCTAGCCGACTCCTTCTTTACTCCTTATGACCAAGGATGAATTCCTAAGTGGCATGTTGACAAAACCTTTGACAAAACTAAAATTCGTTTATAATGTCTGCGGCCTATCTTGAGTTCTCCGTAGAACGAACACAGATAATCGATTGTAGTTTGTTGGTAGCAGTGTGCCTTGTTGATATCCAAGATGATTGCAAAAACAATGGTGGCCGTCGATTAAAGCCGCCCCTCCAGGAAGACGTGGCCGCTCATAAAATACTTGCAGGACTCAAGATGCGCTGCGCACACAATAATAGTCTTGAGAACACTTACACGTCATTTAGATTAAAGAAGGAGTCTGACAAGCGAGTCATTGGATTTATTGGTGGGAAAGTAAAACAAATAATGCAGATAGGGAGAAAAAGATGTGATTTAGTTGGTCATCATGGTTAAGCAGTAGCAGAGCTGAGCCTAGTTGCCTGGAGAAGCTGATAGGGTCGAGACTGGAAAGGAAACCCTGTCAAAGTCTCTGCAGTCAGTGTCGGACAGGGTAGTGTGAGAGACTACTAGGCTCCTACAGCGGCTTTTGGATTATTGCTGCCATTACCTCCCCCTCCCCGCAATAATCAGAGGTTTCCTGGTTCAAATGCCTTGATTTCCATTCCCCTTTCTACACTTCTTTCTCCTTCTAATACTTCTACTACGTTTCAAAACTGAACCCGTTCACGTACATGAGCAATTTGCTTTATACCATGCGCAATGGCTGTTTGCCGTGACGTCATCATGAGTTAGCCAATGACGAACGGGAACAACGGCTGTTTGGCCATCTGATTCGACTAGCCCAGTCACGTGACGTGCACGTCACAGCAAACAGGCATGTCGCGTGGTATAGATGACGTAACACTTCATGAGTATGATTTTAAGTAAACGATTACGAGTGTAAAATAGGGCCACAAGAATTGAGATATACTAGTAAAAATTGCCACTTAAAGAATGAATCATGTTTAACACGTGTCCTTGATGTTGAGAGGACATGGACTAAACTGAAACGAACAAAACATTTGGGGAATTATTACAACTTCAATATAGTCACATAATCAAAAGTCTTCACTCCATTTGTCAGCTTTTGGTTTCATTCCATGTTTTCGTATTTACTCTTTGGTATTAAAAAAAATTTCCTAGACTTTGTGATGCAATTATTTGAATGCAAGAGACACTATAATAACCTCTCTCTTTTTTTTTTTAAATATACAGCTGTAAAAGAAATTTTAAAGAATTTATAGGGTTATTCATCACGAAAGTCAATTCTATGACAAACGTGATAACAAACCCTAAGAAACCATGACTCCCACAGAAAACAAGAGAACAACAGTTACTGGAGGTTTTAACGGAAGGAGACCATTAGTCATATAGTGCAGTAAACTATTTAGGCAAATGAATGAAAGAAATGGTCCAATAGTTCTACTAATTTTCTTATACTTATTTAGACCAATATGATTTATGAAACTGTAACACCAAGTGAATAAAACTGAAAACAAATATTCCGATTACATTTTGTAATTGTTCACACACAGATTTAGAGCAACGTAGTAATACAGCTATCAACATTCGCATCTCTCTGGTTTCAGAGTGTCACAATAAGGGCTCGTTTACGCAACGTGACCTTCTCGCTCGCCGAAAGCTATTTGCTAGACAACCGTTATTTATTTACGATTAATTTCCCGTTTCTATTAAATGATTGCGGTAATAGACAACAAATTAAATGTATTATGTGCTACAACATTGTTGCGATTTCACGCTATTTCCAAAATTTGCTATTCTCGCTGAAAAAACAGCTTCTAGTAGTGATCAAACGACGGTAGAATAAATAGCAACTCGCAGCGAGAATTCAAAATCCAACATGGCGTTCATTTCGGAGTTATCGATTCGAAGACAAATCTTCGAATGCTGGAATTCAGGAATCTGTCCGTCGTCGTGTACTGCAGTAAAAATTGTTTTCTAGTTGTCATAAATCACGCTGTCATGTTGCAAGCGTCGTACGTCGTGTCGCGAGGCACAAGGAGAAAATTTGCGTCCGCGTTGTTGCCATGGTTACTACGTATAGACAACTTGAAAGCAGCATTCTCCGACAAAGGCGAGAAGCAGCCAGCAAATTTAGTATTGACCAAGTAAAGGCTAGTAAGCGAGAAAATTGTCCTTGCGTAAACGCGCCCTAACTGTATGATGGTGGAGGCAGTTCATAGTAAAGTCTGTCCGTTCGTGTAGTAGCTTTCTTGACGAGTTGTTTTCAAATCAGCATAAGTACGAGTTCATGGTTAAAACAGTTCAAGCTCAGTCATTGTGCGGTCTTCGCTCCGAATACCTGTCGGACTTATCTTCAAGTAATTCAGCTACGGTAACATATTTTGGAGTAATCTTGCAAGCACAGTGATGCGGCACTGCTACATAACCCCATTTATCCGGGGCATCGGGATCATCGGGATCTTCGTGTAGCAACAATATCCAGCCATACCGCATTTCACATTCGGAGGTGTATCTGGAGACGATACAAAAAGAGCGTTTACACCAGGTAATGCTAAAGAATCTAAAATCCCATTATAAAATTGGCTGTTTGCATGCTGCTGTGTGTCTTTTGCCAATGCACGGAGGAGTGATCCGTAACATCGTGAAAGGTCAGCCATAGACAGCTTGAATTTGTTTGCAGCCCAGACAACACTAAAACATATAACCCATAACCGCCTGAAAGAACTTTCAGACCCTTTTTGGTACTTGGGTCGGTTCTCGGATTCGAACCGGCATTCTCTTGGTTTGGAGCC